>WOGN01004863.1:0-13688 GCA_015342105.1 Leptinotarsa texana | reverse complement strand
AGAGTGATCTGGATATAGTCTGCGGAGTTCGAAGAGAAAATCTCGATATTTTATCCGTTTTTCCTCCTCTTTTCTGACGATATTCGTATCGCCAGGAACAGAAAACTCCACGACAAATATCGTCTTGCTCTGGTGATCGAGAAGGACCACATCAGGCTTATTAGCTTGTATGAGCTTGAGGGCGAGGAACGAATAGAACAGTATTTTTAGTATTATTATTATTATCATTAATATTATAGCATATTAAAATATCCAACCCCAAGTAGTTCATTTCATTCTAGTAGCCAACACTTACAACAAACAATTTCCTGTAACATTGATGTTACGTTCAAGGTTAAAAAAACTGAAAATTTTGTATTTGTACTTATTTACGAATGAATACCATTATTACTATGATAATGGCAATCGAAACAGTGTATAAGTAAGTCCAAACGCATCAGTTTCAGCTGAAGAACGATATATTTAACCTCGCGGAGTCGCATTATTTCGAGACCCGTAATCGTTCTTCCTAATAATACCTGTTACGAACGGCAAAACAACAATTTTTGATAATAATGACATTCCTGTTCGCCTATATCGCATATTTATGTTGGTGGTAATGAGATGCCGCTCGTTTTTGTTCGAATTTTTCCCAGCAGGATTCTCTCATGCGGCTAATCCTGCAGCAGAGAGAGACGGATGGACGATCGGCGGTTTGTTTTATATAGAAAGGAGATTGTTAAACGGCACTCGTGAGCAGGCAACTTGCTCGCGTCGAGGACCACACACGTCGATTCCCTCCTTGCCCTGCCCAGAGTCGTGGCAGTTCGCAAGAGGACCAACAGCTGGCGTTAGGTGTCCGAGTCCACTGATTTTAGTAAAGATTTTAGCGTCATTTGTTCGATATTAAAAGAGCATCGATGTTGACATCGATGTTAATTAACATGGATCGAAAAGTATGGATATAGGTACGATAAATTTCGAATATCGAATTGTTTTTTCTCTCAAAAATAAAGGCAATGCTGAAGAAGTAATGTCTGCTACATTTTTGAAATCAACATTTTTTACACTTGGATTTCATATCCTAAACTTAATACAAATAGCAATGTCGTCCGGTAACTCTCCAAGTAGGTTGAAAAAAAGTGCAGTTATTCCCATCCCAAAAATAAAAAATGCAGTTGATATGTCAGACTTCAGAACAATAAATACTTTACAATTATTGAGAAAAAGTGTTGTACATGAACAAATTACTAGGTACTTTACTGAAAATAACCTTTTTATAGGAAATCAATTCGGATTTAGAGAACACCACTTGTGTGAAACTGCCCTTCAATTAACAGTTTCATGATGGAAGAACGAAATCGATAGTGATACATTTATAGTAGCAGTGTTCCTTGATTTCAAGCGGGCATTTGAAACTATCGATAGGCAAATATTACTTCGTAAAATGAGATATTATGGAATCGATGGAATAGCCTTAAGTTGGTTTAAAAAATATCTCAATGGCAGGTCACAAATAACTAGAGTGGGAAAATGTTTCTCAAATGAAATTTCAAACGATATAGGCGTAACCCAAGGGAGTGTCCTGGGACCACTGCTGTTTATAATTTACCTAAATGATGTGAATTATATACAAGGTTATGATTATTTTGAATTTATTTGCAGATGACACGTTACTTGCATTCTATGAAAATGACGCTGTAGAAACAGTTGAGCGCATGAATCGACTGCTGAAAAAAATTGAAATATATTTAAACGAAAATAAACTAAAAATTAATACGAATAAAACCAAATCAATGATAATTAGTAAGAAACATAAACTGAAAGCAATTGACTATGAAAAGTGGAGGGAGACAAAATTGAATGGGTGTCAGAATTCAAGTATTTAGGCTTCGTGCACAGTGTGACTATATTTGTAAAAAAAATAACAAAAAACTATTTTTTTTTCTCCAGGATTTCATCAGAAGTTTCCATGTTTTCAAAAATAACAATATAAAGACCATTATACAGCCCCATTTTGATTATTTTTCCACTCTGCTTTATCCTTTAGATAAAAACAATATACAGAAGTTACAGAAATTGCAAAATCGAGGTTTTAGAATCATCTTAAAATGTACTAGATACACTCCTATTCAATGCATGCTGATTCCTTCATTACGTTCAATTCAAATTCATAACTACAACACAAGAACCATCAATCAATTCCACATTTCCAGAACAAGAACAAAACAATCTATGCCATTAGACTTCCTCGGTAATATTAGATCAGATTAGATTAGATTAGACAAAATTTAAATTTGAATACTCGTCAGTTGCATAGTATGCAACTGCAACTTGCATAGTACGCAAGTTAGAATGCTTTTAATTGTATTTTTGATGCTGTTTTATCGAATTCCCTCACTGTGAGAGGGAGTTTGTTGGAAATTGTTATTAGAGTATGCGGTACGTTTTTTTGAATAAATGAAAAGTTTGGAATATTACAGGTCAAGTCTGATTTCTTGTAGAGTATATGTGTGTCTTTTTTAGAGTTCTCCAAAAAATTTGGTGTCTTCCTTAACAAATAGTTTAGTATCAAGAATGTACTGGCTGGTTACTATTTTATTTTTTATAAATAAGGGTTTGCAACTATAAGTTTGTTCATGGTTAAATATAATTCTAAGGGTATTTCATCAGTTCGGACTGCCATTGTCTAATCTGATATGAATTAATTTGAAAACCCTGAAAAAACAATTACAAAATTAATAAGATTAACCGAAAATAACATTTCTATTAAACAAAAAACTGAATTTACAAAAAATTAACATACAAGCTACAACCAAACAAATGAAATTAAAATAGTAACAAAAGCTGAAAATTAAAGATTAAAAAAATTATTATTAGCAAACATGAAAAACAAATTGAAAAAATTATAGAGGTTTCAAACCAAGTTATGTCACGACGTTTCGATTGTTAGTATCCACAATCGTCTTCGGGTGAAACGATTGTGAATACTAATAATCGAAACGTCGTTCTCTCAACGTAGAACACGTAACACTGTACCGGTATCTAGCGGTTTTTCAAAGCAGCTTTCGTAACTGAAAGCGAGCAAACTATATTGGTCGACAGATTTACACTGCCTTATCTCAGTACTCTCTGTCAGTAGCATTATACGAACGGTATTATTTAGAATCGAATATTCCTGTCATGAAGATGGATTATGAAATCTATAACCTTTCGGAATTTTCAGCTAGGAACACTCTTGTCAATTATTTGAACTACTCTTTGGGTGATATATCTGCAATATTTTCTCCTGTAGGAATTGTGGTAACCCACTGTCTTGTATAGCATTGAAACACGGTTTACAAAGTATTACTGACTGACAAAAATCAGATATTTCTACATCTACATAATATACATCTATGTACTTGCTTCGCGAACGCAAAACATTATTTGATGGTGAGTGAATTGATGGTGAGTGATTATCACAAAACGCGTTCAAAATCCTCATCAAATATTTCTTTCATATCACTTATCTGCATGATGAAGATGAAGCTATGTATTTTCCCGTGGTGGTTGAAACAACCATACTTCTCTACTTCTTTGGAGTTCAAGTTAGAATAGCTTCTAACCGCTAGCGACTTTACTTGCATAGGAGGTATTTGTATACAGACGAATTTCAGGTTAAAGCACTCTTCCATATGGAACTTTTTTTGGGACGATCCTTTTCAATATCAAAAAACATCATGTTTGAACGGATTTCTGTGGGTTTTGAATTGTGACAAAATATGCACTACAAAACTTACATCTAGTTTTGTTCTCGAGGCTAAACACAATAAACTCTATTTTTGATCGATATTCTTTTTTATTTATCATCTTTCTTTCCTTTTTTGGTTTTGTTCCACAAACCATGGGGATTAGTAATGGTTTACAATGTGACATTTGAAAGCTGTCAAAATATGACATAATTGAAGTAAATTTTGTAACAAATCAATCTGAATAGAAAGCAGAAATTGAGGTGTACCAAAAATGGGTAAACGTATCGAGTACTAAAAAGTCGTCGACGTAGATTTGTTACTATTTGTTATCCTTTGTTCGACATGAATATGCGAGTATCCGTTGGAGTAGATTGATGTTCTTGAGCACTGAAATCAACTTTTGATTTTACTGTTTTGGGTTTTGCTTTAATCCATAAATACTTTTTTCATGAAGCACACTTTTTCCGGATAAACTTCTGAACAATCTGGTATTTTCATGTATATGTCAATATTTTTCCCTCGGCAAAATAAAATTGCTATCTCTTTACACACGTTTCGCTAACCAAGTTAACATCATCAGAAGATAATGAAGTAACGTTTGTTTGAAGGTGGTTAACAATGTTTCGTGATGTATTTTATTAGTTCGGACTTCCATCGTCTAATATCGATTTGAAATACCTGAATAAAATCTGTAAAAAATTCAAAAAGATTATCTGAAAATGTGTGATTCTCCGTACTCGTTGAGAATCATACATCGGTGAAACTAAGATGCCACGAACGGATTTCTGAGCACAAGAAACACAAACAGCGAGGATAAACCAGCAAATCAGAAATAGCAGAGCATGTTTGCACTCATCAACATAAAGTGGGCTCAAGCTGAAATCATCCACAAGGAGAAAAACTGGTTTAGGAGAAAATTCAAAGAAGCCGTATATATGTTGTTCAACAACGCATTTAGCCAAGCTAGCGTAGGGATACGAAACATATGGAAACCTCTAATTAAGCGAAACACGACCAACTACCGCCAAACGGTCAGCTTCCGCTGAAACTGATATAAATAGTCAGATCTCGGAGGAATTAGTCTAGTTATCAGCGGAAGACCATTGTGGATACTAATAATTGAAACGTCGTGAAGTAACTTGGTTTGAAATCTTTCAATTTTAATTTCTTGTTAATATTTTTTTTAATTTTCATCCCGTGTTATTAGTTCAACTTTTTTTATTTTTTGGTGGCCGCTTGTTTTTATATCATTAGAATTTCGTTTTTTTTTTACTCAATAGAACTGTTATTTTTCAGACAATCTTTTTTAATTTTTTACAGATTCTATCGGGTATTTCAAATCAATTTATATCATATTATATAATGGAAATCCGAGCTAATGAAATGAAGTAACGTTCCTTATCACTTTGTGATGCATTTTTCAGATCAGCTCAGTAGAATGACTCCTGAAATTGAAAAATAAGCAGGGGTTTTTTTTGTAGAAACCGGGGACGACGGCCTCACTCGAATATAACCTCTACAAAAAATTATGTCTTCAATAGACAGTGAGTGAATCCAAATCAAAAATCGACATTTTTCGAGAATTCTCAATAATATTATTTACTCTCTCAACTCCGGCATTGCATGGATAGCATCGTCATATTTCAACCAATTCACACAAAACATCAATGATTTCACACATAAACCTTTCTCTTGAATCCTCTCGTCCATTGGTGCCATAGAAATGCATCTACTTACGATTACATCATGTCAGAAGGAATAGATTTATTTTTCGATTAATTTCAAGATACTACACACGTAAACACAGTCAGAACAAAAACGAATTTTTTTCAATTGAAAAAGGATAATCGACAGTTCCTACTCAGACTGGGCATAAACTCAAGGTTCTTGTTGCGTAAAGCGAATATCCGGAATATTAATTATGGCTCTGCGAATCCTGAAAGACTATAAAACCTAGTGGTAATGAAAATGGCGAAAGCAGTTCGCCGAAATTGATTAAACCCATTCGCCTTGTTAATTGCAGACGGAGTATTTTATGGCTGAGGATTCCGTCTTGATTGGATCATTTAAAACGATTTTATAAGCTGACGGGCATACGCCCTCTTCTGGCTAATGACGTGGAAAATCTCGCTAAAGGAGATAATAGGATGTATGATGAAGAGCTTCCAAGAACTATTATAACATGAAGATGTTTTAAGAATATATTCGACTTTTGCTACGGAAATTTCAAATGTGTTGTCAGAATATACTCATAGAAATTTCTTATATGGTATTGCGCAATTTGGGCCACCTTCAACTTTTGATTTCGATTACGAACATGTATTTTTTGTAATAATTTTTTGATCGGCATTGTTCATATTTCATTCGATACTGAGAAATTCAATTATTTTTTACAACTTCTGTTTCTCAATAAATATTTGACACCGCGCTATGAATCTTCAAGTACCTAAATCTCAAAACGCAGAATGTTATTCAAAAAAATAAAAAAAATAAATTATTGTACCAAACTTTATTTCTCGCGTAGGTATTTTTCAAACTGCGACCGACATGCTAGTTTTTTATTATCACTTCCTGCAATATTAGAATTTTCGTCTCAGTTAATTTTTATGAGCTATAAAATAGCCAAGATAAACCCTGGCTTTTTTTTCTCAAACACTGATCCATGCAAGAGGTGGTAGCATAAAATTTGGTATCCACATTTGTTGGTACCTTTGATTTTGGTAAATTTTCTGAGTTATTTTTCTTTATTCCACACTGCAAATTAAAAAATGTTAATCCATTCACAAGATAAAGTCAATAACCGCTAATTTTTTTTTATTTTGTCACAATTAAATTTTTTTTTACTGTTTATAATATTTCCAGACATGTAGACTTGAATAACCCTGTATATCAATCAGAGTCACTGATGCGTCCTGTCATTATACTGAGCATTCCATATTCATTCTTGAGGAACTGAAATACCTCCGTGAATTTCCTGGGATAAAATAACCCTTTAATTCGTTTCAACGTCTTAACCTCTGGTAACGTAACAGGTAAGATAATTACCAATACATAAAATGCTTTATGTACCTAGAATAAAATCATATTTGTCAAATTAAGTACTACAAACATAATTTCAGTAATTCATTTACAAATTTCTATTGTGATTTTTCATTTATTTCCTATTTTCGAATCTTCAGAGAAGTTGTGCATTGATACATGCATAACTTTATACATAATACATGCATAACATAATTATATCACACTGACTCATTCACACGTATATTTTGTGATCACCAAGTGATCATCTTCAAGAGGAAGATCTTCCTGTTGAATATGATCACTTGGTGATCGAAACACGTGTCGAGGAAAGAAACTCCAGTAATATTTATTTAATAATCAATATTCTTATACAATTATTAGGTCCTCCGTGATCCTTCCGATTAGTATATTTCATAACTACTCTTATATTGCGCTCAAAATAGTGTTATGCCATTTTACGATTCATTTCCTTTCTGATAAAAATAATATTTATAAAGTTCGTAAACACTGAGTAGTACCTGAATGATCTTTTGCCAAACCCTCTTGATTGATTTCCACCCAGAATATCGAAAAAATAAATAAAACAATGTGCTTAAAGTTCGATCTCGAAGTTGTTTCTAATTGATGTTGGTTCAAGTTTTCCTTTATTACTTTTCAATTACTATATTTCATAGATCGATTTCATGTTAAACCTGAAAACTTTTTCTTCGAGTGAATTCGCCTACCAGGCTCTACAGAGTTTGAATAACTTTGGAAAACATAATATTTACATTTTCTCTCAAGCAAGTAGAGTTTTTTCGCGTTCTTGAGTTTGTAACCCCCTAGTAAGTAAGCCCAACTCTCTATCGCTAACTTCCCTTGGAGAATAGTACAGGGGATGATGTTTATTTATTGGCAAGCGCTGTCATACGATATGATTGATGATGAAAGCAAATATTCAAATCTACTTGAGATTGACTGATCACTTTCGATATTTGATTTTAGCAACCTTTACATTAAATCGATAACGAAATGGTTATTGTTTGTAGTATATCAGGTTCAACCGCAGAAGTACGAGTAGTGGATTCTACAACATTGATCTCGTTACTTTCACCCTATATTCGCCAGACGACAAAGCAGTATAGATATGAAATCTACACGGGGAAAATCTGGAGAACACATATTTATTTCAATATATCCTCATCTACTCATTTTGTTCTTTTTGTTTCTACAAAAATTGTCTACTGTTATTTACTATACGTATTTATAAATATACGTGGACAAAAAATTAGGTGAATGTTCAAATTTCGAGGGCCACGTACATTCGTTTAGCGATATTTTTATTTTCGGCTGAATGCATGCCGCATGACGTTGTCGAAAGGCATCGATGCGCTCTATCTATTCAGTTGGCCAGCTAAGGCGTTTTCATTTTTTTTGCAATATATTAGGTGTTTAGACCATAACCTAACCGTACTTACCGCTCTGTCGATTGCTGAGAAAGTTCATGAAATTATTTCTAATAATCATAGCTCAATTTTTGATTGCAAAATTCATTAAATGGAAGGTGAGGTGTGAAATTTCGATTTTTGTTTTTTTCGAGACATTTTATTGTTCCATTTGCACATGATATCGATAATATGTTTTGTTGCTTTTTGGCACCTTTTGTAGCTCCACAAGTGGTAATGGTGAATCCAGATAACCTCTAATTTGAAATCACAACATCGATATTCTAAATCTTGCTTTTTTTTCAACATAGCCTGTTTATAACTTATGGAAAATGTATCACAAGTAATATTATCGAAAAGTGTTTTTCTTTATATTTCAAATGTGTGATTTGATGGTGATTGTAATATTGGAGTACACATGTCTGTTTCTGTTTTTCTGTCTGTGATGTTAATATTGAGGATACCTTCGATATTGAGGTAGAAAAAACTTAATGAGTTACGTCAAGAATTGCAGTCAACCCAATTTTTCATAAATTTTTTTCAAATCTTATTTGAACAGATCTGCCGATTTCCTTTTTGATTTGTATGACATTTATCCATCCAACATAAATAAGTATATTCATAAAGGAAATTCAAAACTGTGGTATTATACTCGTAATTGAAAAGAAATCTTCAATATGATGGAATTCAAACAACAATACCCTTCAGATACAATTTGCATCTTACATTTCAGAATAATTGAAAACAATCGGCTTCTTCGAATGTTGGAGAACGAGTTTGTTCTGCATTTAAAACCTTTCCACGACTCTCTTCGAAACGAGGAATAATTCAGTTAGACACCCCTCATGTAATTGTACTGTAATTATTGCCGCGGTAAATAACTCAATTTACGAATCGCAGTCATTGAACTTTCAGAATAGCGCCAGATAACTTCTCCCTGGGGTCTGCATAAAACTCGTATAATTCCAATTTTCTTTCGAAACAGCGTTTTTCCTCTAGTAAATTATTCAGGCGCATTTAACTTTGGGATGGCAACACCTTGTTTTCGTAAATTATAATTTCTGGTTATGAATTGCGCTAAAAGTATTCTATGCTGATGGGAATGACATATGCTTAGGAATCCGATACAAAAAAAGAGTGCTAAAAGATGTAGTTTGATTCTTGGAAATCTTGCCAAACCGTTCAATAGGTACTGTTGGGGTTGAATGATATTTACCGATATATTTCATTTCCCATTGTTATATTTCAATATTTTTATTAAAGCATTCTTGAAAGTGACACCTCCCTCAACTTGAATGAATGTATTAAATTAGAAAATATTATACAAGTGTATAAAGTGCAAATTTGTGTTTCAAACCCGTGTGTCAAAGCGTAAATCTATCAACTCTTTCTTCATCATAAGAACAAAAACAAAACAATTATATATTTGGGATGTTCGCTACAAAAATACATGAAGTTGCTAATTGGTTTACCCATTCCTAATAAAATTTTTAAAGTTTTTCCGGACATATTTATTATACTAAATAACTGAGCAATATTTTTTTATCATTTTCAATTTAAATCTACTAGTCATTATGAATATGAATACTCATTATGAAAGTTTGTCTTTCAAATTTCAGAATGTTTTCGTCAGATTCCTTGACAAAATTTGAAATATGACTTTTTAGGTTTCTAGTTATCCATCATTATACAAAAAAGTAATTGTAATCGGAAGTATTCGATATTTTTTTTGTATAATAATGGGAAAGTAGAAAGCTGAAACTTTTTCCCAAAAACCAATCTCTTCTAAAAATGTTTCTTCTTCAATATCAATGAAATATCTGCCAAAAAAGTTGGGAATTTCTTTAGAAGAAATCGAATGAAACTTTTATAATATGTTAGATATAATGATAGGTAAAACTGCAACGTCTGGCGTAAAATAAATTCAAAACAAGCACTTTTTTCAGTCACCAGAAGTGCAATACTCTCCTCGAAGCGTGTCAGTTCATCCCCCGAAGACGCCAACTTGTTTGGGGAAAAGCGCCTCAAGAAGAGTATTATTGTACTTCTGGTTATTGAGAAAAGGGATTATTTTGTATTAGATATAGTCTTTTTTCTTGATATAATACCTCACGGGCCCGGTACCCAAAGACTACTTGTAAAAAAGTTCTATAAATTTAATTATAAGGATAATTCAAAAAAGGTGCTAAAATTCAGTCATGGAAAACGCACGTGAACGTTCGCAAAATACGTCATCTGTTATGAGATTTTCCATCCAGAACCAAAACTTGATGATATGAGCTATACTATGTGGAAGTATATGATAAGTATGACTTTCCTTGGAATGGATTTTTGGGATTGTGTTAGGTCACTGAGTAAACTGTCTGACTGTGAAAATTCATTGTCATAATCATGTCATATCAGTCAAATCAACAAGAGGGTTCACTCGACATTTAGGATTATTAAAATTTCTTTTTGCAGAAAGTTGTCACAGTAGGTAGGACATATATCACCAACAATACTGGAGATGCAATATCCATGTCGAAGAAGTGACAGTGAATGAATTGATCATATTGACACAACACAAAGTCAAAAGGATTCAAATTTTTTGGATGCGAGCTAAAATAAGATTTAATAAGAAAGTACATCCAAAAGATAGTGTGAATTCAAACATCATTTTAATAACAGCTCTATATAAACAATTTCAGAAGGAAAACCTCAAAGAGATTGTAATAGCTACATAAAACTAAAGTGGTTTATAATAATCATGATCTGTAGCTAATGTATAGCTACGAGTTTCTATTCGAAAATGATTTACTCGGTATACAGTTCAATAAATTCTGTGGTATATTAATTCCACCTATTTTACTATCACAATGTGACATCTCATTCTATCAGACACTTTTCGAAATTGCATTACGAAAGATTCATATTTCAAATATTGCAGATACCCTTTCTCGATCATTTCAAGATCCTAATTTCAAGCATACATCGTATGAATGCACATAATCCATATAAAATAGAAATAATCAAAAAGAAACATTTTATCTCAGCAACGTTATATTCGCAGTGCTATTTTCTCCTGCCATCGATAGCACGAGTAATTCGAGATCGCGGATAATAAAAGGAAATAGATATCAGTACTTGTCTCCTTTATATCCTACGAAACATTAAAAGCTGCTATTTCTGTAGGATTAATCTCATATAATCCGTTTACGAAGTATCGACATCACTGTTTCGATACGTGTGGTTGTACAAAGTGGAACTGAAAAATTATGTGCTGTAATTCATTCATTACGTCTTCTTTGAACGCCATTCTGATACATTATAGTTGAAAGGTTTCGAAATGTACATGTGACAGGTTCGGACACTTCTATTGTCTAAATACAGATTCGGAATTGATGGAAAAAAAAAATGAAAATCATTGAAATATTCGTCGTGAAATAGTTTGGTTAGAAATCGTTTATTGTTTTTTTTTCGTAATACATCATGTTTTTGCATTTTTCTCTAATTTTTTCATTTTTGTTTGCGTATAATTGATATTTCATTCATTCATCAATTCATTTTCATTTCGGGTCAAAATAATTTGTTTTTGTTATATTATTATTTCAATTTTCTCTCATTTTTGACTTGATTTGTATTTCAACCAATTCATTCGGCGAAGCTAGACGCTTTGCCGTTCGCGAACGCATAGGAATGTACTTATGAAGCCACGCGCAACGGCAACCAGCGAAGCGACCGGCGAAATGTACCGAGCGAATCGCGTGGGCGACTTGCGGCGCGACCGGCGAGCAGAACAAATGCATGAATCTGTACGGTGCGAATCACGGAGTCGAGCGGCAGTCGCGGCGAATAGTGCAGTGATCAAACGAGTTTAGTTGTTTTCGGCACGAGAATTTTTCTGCTGAAATACCAGCTATTTGGAAATCTGTCTATCCACAACATAAATTTAAAAATGTCATAAAGTAACTGTCATATAATTTATAATGAATCGAAGAGTTTTTTTTGTATTAAAGTGTATAATTTTTGAAATTCTTGCAAAGCACTTTCGACTTTCGTCATCATCAGTGCTCACCTGAAAGTAAGTGCTCTAATTGAAGAGGAAGTTTGGTGAAAATTGAAGTAGTAAAATTTTTAATGATCATTTGGAAAAAAATATTCAAGATTACTTACTTGTCAGGCAACAGGAAGTATCAAATGACATTTCATTTCAAGTGTGGATTTAATTTTTTTTTATATAGAAAAAGACAATAAATTAAACTTTTTAGATCTTACTATAACAAAAACTAACAACAAACTAGATTTTCCATTCACAGAAAGCCAACCCAGACTGTTCATGTCATTCCTTTCAATTAATTTCATCCTTTGCAACATAAAATGGCTTCCTTCAATTGTTATGTTAACAGATTGTTGAACATGCCCTTATCTCTCTCTAATTTCAATTTAAAATTGAAAACATTAAAACAGATTGCTGTCAACAATGATTATCAACTACCCTTATTCACAAATCAATCAGTAAATTTAAACTTAGATCAGATAGAAGATTGGCCTTCAACTCTACCACCTTGGTTAATTCACCTTCTGTGAAATATTTTTCCTTACCTTATTTTGATCAAAATATGTGTACTGTTATTTCCAAATTTATAGAAAATATCATACCTGGCACAAAAATGTCTTTTAAATCTCAAAATAACTTAAGTAACTTTTTAGTAAATTCCAAAGACAAAGTAAACAAATTACACAGAAGTGGAGTCTACAAGCTTGACTGCTCTGATTGTTCGAAATCTTACATTGGTAGAACCTGTAGACCTCTTTTCACTCGTATTATTGAACATTTAAAAATCTCACAAATCTGCTTTTGGCCACCACATAAAATTTCACAATCACAACTTTAGTCCCAATAGAAATTCCAAAATATTACATAAAATAGATAATAAAAATTTCCCTAGACTTGACATGTTAAAGTTCGAGATTTCTAAAGAACTTTCCAATAATGATCATCATTTGAATACTCAAGTAAACTTAAACAGAGATTTTCTTCCCCTTCATAAAAGGATTATGAATTATTAATTAATCACATTTCACTAATACAATTTATTCAATATTGACTTTTCCTCTACATAATTATCAAATCCATAAAGGATCACTCCTCAATTTGGTACCATTATTTTAACATGACACTTGACACATTCTGTCTCAAGTTGTCCTTCCTCATATATTACTTTGACTGAACCACGTGGCCTCAATTCAAAAATGTATTTTCTAGGCTGTAAGCCTATTTTGTTTTATATAAGTCAAATATTACAAATGTGCAATGCACTTATTTTGATACTTCCTGTTGCCTGACAAGTAAGTAATCTTTAACAATTTTTCCAAATTTCTTAACCTTAAACATTGAAAAAATTTTGCTACTATAATTTTCACTAAACTTCCTTTTCAATTTGATCACTTATTTTCAGTAAGTAATTTTAAACAATTTTTCCAAATTTCTCAACCTTAAAGATTGAAAAAATTTTGCTACTTCAATTCTCACTAACTTCCTTTTCAATTT
>WOGN01004862.1:0-13689 GCA_015342105.1 Leptinotarsa texana | reverse complement strand
TTTTTCAGTTTCAGTTGATTTACAGATTGCAATCATAACATCTTTTAAGTCATTACCGGCTCTAACTGTCGTTATCAAAGTAATCTAGAAAGAACCAAAGCGTGAAATAAATCTTTTCGAAATGAATGAGAAATGCTCAATTCGATACACTGGTAGCTATTTCGATATGTACTGCCTATAGTCGTGAAATAAAGAAAAATACAAATATAGGAATTCACAGATTTTTTTCTGTATTTTTGATATAAATAGACCTAGCAACACCTACAACAGAGGAAGAACACTTTCAACTTGATCTAGTAACGTTACGTTATATTCTTAAAAAGTTTTTATTTCGAAATGAACAATGCATATGCGAATAATAGCTTCAACTACACTTTTTTGCTCTACAGGCCAATATTTACATTTGATAGTTGAAATGATGATGTCTGCTGTAACAGCAGACAAAATGTTTTGGTATTTGAGGATAAAATCGACCAAGGTCTATCAATCTAAATTTTATTCTCTTTATATCAGAATAAATTAAGTTATCTTCTATACGTTGAAATCGTCGCGAAATTGCGTGTTAGAAGCAGAGTGTTCTAGGCGGGATATACTTAGTTTTTTTAGCAGTGGAGCTTTTGATTCAGCCTGAAATAGCGCCTGTATTAAGATGAAAAACTTTTAATTTGCGGTATGCAGGCATCTGAAGAAAAAACTAAATGAAAAATATAACCAGATAGGGATTCGAACACGGCTCTCGTCTTCTCACATTTTTTGTAATATTCCTCTCGCATAATCAATGTTTGGTTAAAATAATCTCAGGAAAAAAATGTTCACATAGAAAAATTTCGTATCCTAACCGCTGAAATTTTTATTGACAGTGAAAAATGTAATAGTGTTCTGTTTCCAAATCAATTCGAGGTTCAAGCTGAGTTATTGATACGGTAAGAGAACTGCATCAAATATTTACATGCTATGAATCTTTCTGATCGATTCCGCAGGCTAAAATATTGACACGATCCTTTGAAGATTGCGTTGTGTGTCGTTTAGTTTTATATATCTGTACATCATTTTCACGTGATCGATGATTCTTATTTCATTTTTTACTAAATTGTCATCATTTTCTGAAATGT
This sequence comes from Leptinotarsa texana, assembly GCA_015342105.1. Classification (NCBI taxonomy): domain Eukaryota; kingdom Metazoa; phylum Arthropoda; class Insecta; order Coleoptera; family Chrysomelidae; genus Leptinotarsa; species Leptinotarsa texana. The sequence continues at coordinate 12,577 of WOGN01004862.1, read as the reverse complement.
GTCTACACAGTCTTCTGATAGATTTGAGTATATCTATCTCCTTGAGATTACCTTCAATGAAAAATGGTCCAACAACATGAATGTACTGAGAATGCCGACCCAGATATTCAATTTTTGTGGGGTTTGTGAATGTGTTTCCATCACCAAATGAGGAATTACATCCATCCAGTAACGAAAATTATGTCTATTCACTTCATCATTCAACAAGAAAGAACTTTCGTCTGAAAAATATGTATTGTATAATAGGTTCAGGTTATTGGTCAATTTCTCGCTGAACACCTCACAAAACTGAAGTCGACAATCAGAATCATCTTCGTTTAATTTCTGAACTAGCCTTATTTTGAATGGATGGAATTTGTAGGCTTTCAAAATCTGGAAAACATTATTACCTGGTAAATCAAACGTTCTAGCTATTTGTCTGATAGATTGTCGATTATAAATTTGTGCATGTCCTGAAACTGCAGCTTCAACTCCGTCATTGTTGACAAGACGGGATACTTCATGTGTTCTTTTGTGAACAGAACCTGAAATTCAAAACTAATTCATTAACTGTATAACGTATGGATGGCTCACGTTATGGTCTGGATGATTCATATTATAAATTCTTTCAGCAGTTTTAGCACATTCATTATTTAATCAATAGGTTGCCACAATTTCTATTCTTCCTTCTGAAGAATAAACCGTTTTGGAACACAGTGAACAAGGATGACTGAATAATAATTCGTTCAGAAGTGATAGTGCCAACTATCTACCTTTCGTTCTGCGACAACTAGATTCAACAAAAACTACCAGTGCAGAAAAAACTAACAATGTCCATTTCAAAACGTATTCTTCCGATTGAATAAATTCTACAAATTCAGAAGACCTGCCACAGGTGAAGAACACTTTCGAAAGTGGACTGTATTATTATATGGAACTAGATCGAGGTCATTTTGAACACTTTATCTATTGATTGTGTTGCCATTGATATTACTTTTGTTGATTTCCTCAATAAAATGAGTGACAGCAAATTTTTTGTTTTTTTTTTTAAATAAAACGTTCCACATTTAATTACCCAATAACAAATGAACCAATTTCAAGAAAAACCTACATAAGTGATAGAGGCACAAAAGGCCTTTCAAATGATGTATCAGTCGACCCATCATGCCATTGAAAATAATAGAGGTGTAGTTGCTGACCGCAGAGTGGTGAAGTTTCGGGTAGAATTTCCATATCAGAATTAGTCCCACCCGAAATAAAAATAGACGTGTTTTCTAAAATTTTCTATTGCACGTCCGTTTCTGACTTACAGAGGGGGTCATGTTTTCGTTGGAACGCCATATATTTTTCACAAAGATTGAAGTCATTCATGTAGATGTCTTGTTTTATACGAACGAGTTGTACGAAGTTTGTGATTTAGAGTTTGCTTAGCTAAAATTTCCTAAAACAACTAAAGTTGATTTTTTTTTCGGAATTTCACCCGTTCGGTTCTGTTTTTATTTTATCAAGGCACAAAAAGTCAATGGGAGTTTCTACACGGAAAATGTTGGATATTAGTGATGAGTGGATGTCTGAGTAATTTAAACAAATAATCTGAATAAAAAAACTCGGCAAAATTTACAAATACATTTTGTTTTATGAAAGAGAGGACATTGGCAGAGCAAGATCTTCAGATGATGTGGTGCTGCAGATTTTTCAGGGTTTTCCTGTAGCTGAAAAAGCAAATTCACGACTGGAATCAATGAAGTCGCCCCGGAGCGCCAATTAATTTTTACTTTCATTTATGTATCATACTACCAATTGAATAACATCATTTTAATCTTTTGAACAATAATTCTGTACATATTTCTAACACAACATATTCTTTTCCTCAGAGGCATTAAACTATTGGACACCAGGTTTTTTATTTTGCATTTGTCATGTTTCATTCATATTTTAAAATCATATACAAATTTGTTTTTTCAATCTAACTTTGGTGAGCTCCCTTAAAGTTTTCATCATATTGTTTGTCTTCACCTTATAGACATTTTTGAAAATCCTGAATAATAAAAAAGAGTTTTGTTGACAGATACCATCAAAAATTTTATTCATTTTGCCTATTTACTGTTGAGTTGATTTATTTTGGTAAGTTTTCTATCTTCTCCGGTGCGATTCTATGGCACATTTTCTTCACTCAAGTCTGACAAATCGGCTGACTATATTCTATAGATTTCACTCTCTAGATATACATATGACAGAATCCAGAATCAACAAATCCAGCCATTGAAAAGCTCTAAAGTATTTGTCTCTCTCGCTTGGCGTGGAAGTGAAAAAGTCAAAAACATCAGAGAAGAGTTCACCTCTTCAATTAAAAATCTATAGATTTTTGCGTTTTCCTGTTTCGTTTTTGGTTGGCCAACGTATATATTTTTATCGCATCATCAAATGGAAATTTGTAAAGGAAATCGTTGTGGATAGTTCGTCAGTTCCTTCGTGAACAAAAGTATTATAGTATATTCAGTTTGATATCCTAAAGAAATTGTTGAAATTTTTCAGATATTGTAGATTTTTTATTTGATTTTCTGATTTCATCAATTCAAAATCAATAATTTTATATATTGACAAGAGTTACATTTCTTCTGTTCTTATATGTGGGAAAATGTGATTTATTTCAATACAACTGTCACTACCAAATACAAAAAATCAATAAAGAAACACTCGATCAAATAAATGATTTTCATAATTCGGAGTGTACTCATACAAGTTTCTCCAAACTAATAAAATCACACTACTACGGATTTGCATAACAGAATCACAACTTTACGTTTCATTGACCAGCTTACATTATCTACAGTGTGACCCATTTTTAAAGGAAAAACACCTCTAAAATTTGAAGTTGTAAACCGATTCCAATAGGTCTACCTTGGGACGACAAAATCTGAAATGTTTATTAAAGTTTCAGGGCATACTACGATATTTGTTCTTAGTCAAAAATCGGGATTTTTCATTAGCGATTTTTTTACTGAAAAAATAACTACGCCACTGGATTCAGAGTGCCTCTAAACAGATGTGACTGAAATTTTATTGGAAAATATTCATTAATAACAAAGTTATGACAACTCAAAAATTCTAAAACTCACACAGCTGAGTTTCAAAAAACACCCTATATCAACAGATATAGCCATGAGATTTTTTTTTGATTTCAACAATTAAGTGCCACCAGATAAAAAAATAACAATTAGCGTAAATATTTTTAATGAAAATAACGGAATTACATTCAAGTTTTCACGCAAATTAACTGAAACTAAGACCTAATATTTCAATTTAAATCTTATTTGCCATGGAAATGATATTACAGTTTGACACTTGTGAAAGATTTAACAATATTCACCATACAGTTCTTCGAATTCTGTTTTAAAAAAATCTGTTTTGCCGTTAATCAGCTGCCGCCCCCATACGAACGACAACTCTCAGAAGTTGTGAAACTTGTGCGAGCTAAGGACTAACGAGGTCTTACCTTTTAACGTGTGATTCCTAACACGGTACTGCATTGAATTTGAAAAAGTAAGAAGCATAGGATAGAGAAAACGGTATTCTTTAGGACTGAAGGGATGAATGTATCCCCGTCGAACGGCTGGATGAGACCATGCTTGAAAATACGCAAAACATATTTCCTTTTATGGATTTCTGATTTTAACACGCTTTATATTAGCTACACCTGTATGTATGTATGATTGTTTGTATGCATGTTTGTTTGTGACTCTCAAGCTCGGGATCTGTATTAACAGAGTCATCGGCATTATTGCTTGATCTATTCGCGGGAAGATGGCGCTGTACCATCTTGATAGGTTGTTCAAAAGAAAATCAAAATAATAAATATAGTTTGAAAAAAATTAAAAAACACGCTTTCATAGTATATGAAAGGTAAAAAATTAATATTGTTTAAAAAACTAAAAAACACGCTGTTAAAGAACATCGCACTAAAAAGTTAAAAATGAGTATAGTTTAAAAAACACGCTTTCAAAGAATATCGAACTGAAAAGTTAAAAATATTTTTTTAATAAGCTTAAAACAGTAACGATTGAAGAATATTGGCATTATTGTGAGAAAATCGTGGGCGTTTTGTGCCATATTTTCTGTATATCTAACGCTCAGGCTTTTTTCACAACATTACTAGTATTTTTTGATCATTATTGTTTCAAGCTTATTTTAAAAAATATTTTTAGCTTTTTAGTTCTTTAAAAGCGTGTTTTTTAGTTTTTTTAAACTATATTTATTTTTGATGAGAATTAACTGTATAAAATCTGCCTTGTTTTTTTTAACCAACACTTTAAAACACAAAACAATAACTTTCCAGACAAATAAAAGTAAGCGTATATAATGAGTTTATTTCAGTTTTTTGACAAATCACCGAGATGTTTAGATTGTTTCAGCCCAAAAATATGATGAATATTACTGGAGTTTTTTCCCAACACCAAATCGTTATTTTTACACCTCGACACGTATTTCGATCACCAAGTGATCATCTTCAAGATCAGTTTTATCTTCCTCTTGAAGATGATCACTTGGTGATCGAAACACGTGTCGAGGTGTGAAAATAACGATTTGGTGTTGGGGAAAAATTCCAGTAATATTCATTACTTCACCAAAGGTTCCAAACAGTACATCATAAGTACAAAAATATGATATTGAGAAAAAAGAAGAAATAGATTACAAAACGAATGTTGGTTTTGCTTGATTTCGCGCAACTCCAAACATGAGGACCTCAACAAAATTACTGAGGTATCTGAACCGATTTTAACTGAGATTGACGACAAATTGAGCGATAACGGAAAAGCACAAGAGTCCTGGCAGAGATATTTGTATATGAACAATTCCAAGATTGTAGACTATTTCGTTGGTCAGTTAAAATCCACTATGAAGTGCACATACTGCGGACACTCATCAGTAACCTTTGATCCCTTCTGGGATTTATCTCTTCCCATACCACAAAGAACTGGCCAATTGAGTTTGTCACATTGTTTGGATTCTTTCACAAGAGAAGAAACTCTGGATGGAAATGAAAAACCAATGTGTTCGAGGTGCAAGCAAAGGAGAAAAGGTACAAAGTCCTTATCAATCTATAAGTTTCCTCGTATTTTAGTAATTCATTTCAAAAGATTCAGAGGCAAATTGAATTTTCTTTTCTTCATTGACTTTTCTTCAGATGGATTAGATATGAGCAGTTATGCAGCAGACAATGTGGCTCCTTGTCGTTATAATCTATATGCATTTTCAAATCACAGTGGGACTACTTACAACGCACATTATACAGCATATTGCAGACACCCATATAGTGGCACATGGCAGGAATAAAACGATTCACACGTTTTCCCAATTTCGTCAAAATCAATTGTGAGCGACGAGGCATATGCCCTCTTTTATGAACAGGAGGGAACGAAGCAGCACCTTTGATGTGATTTTTTTTCTTCTTTTTCTATAATCTTCTTTGAATTGATTTGTATTTCATGATTCTTTCAAATTTCATTATTTATTGTAATATCTGTAGTATAACGTAACCTGAATTATTTTAAATTTTATATATTGAGATATTTTTCCTACTGAGACAATTTGTATCCTACTAAGTAATGATCTGCCATAGTTTCATTAGATAATGTATTATTGAAATCATTATATTTCTCGAATATATAATACTCCAAACTAAAATCATCATAAGCAACCTAACCCATGAGCAACATTCCATAATGCAACCTACGTTTTTCTTATCAAACTGACTTTTAATTGTCGAAAACGGTGATTATTTGCCAATAAAACTTAATCGTAGTTTCAAGATTCTAATTGACGTCGCTATAAACGTCATTATTATCAAGCCATTGTTTCATAAAATCAGAAAACTCATTAACCCGTCGCAGAATATCGGGATCTTGAGAAAACGAATTACGGATTATTTCGTTTAAGTGTTTGACAGATTAATAGACAAACTTCCGACTCCTTTGAATTTCCTTGAGTAATTGAATTCGAGTATGTTCGAAAAAGGCGATCAGTGTCGTACAGATATAATTGATGGCAATGTCAGCAGGTCGAAGAGATTTATTGGATAATTTCCACTTCCGTTGCATAATATTTATGGAACGGTAGAGGAGTAAATTGAACTCAATTGTCGAGGAAATATTTATGCCGTGATGATTAATAACAATGACAATAATACCTATAATATATCTGAGAAAATAGTACTGTTGACGAAGCATGAAATAAGACAAAATGAAGAAATTATCTGTCAGTCAGTATATCATCTACAATGTGTAAAAGCCAAATGGAATAAATTTATTATTTCGGTTACGGTACGTACTTCAATAAAATCCCGAAACACGTTAAATTTAAATTATAATTTGACATACTTCAACGAAAAATGCTACCCCTACCTTCAACCCTCGTCGAATGACATGTACAACCCTCAATTTTTGAATGGGAATACTTCTATATCAGAATTAGTGTGTTCTTTGAAATTTTCGATTACACGTCCGTTTCTGACTTACAGGAGGGATCAAATTTTCGTTGGAACACCCTGTATATAGTTTGTCTCACTTATCATGGAAACACCTCCGTATCTTTCTTAATTATTGGAGTAGAACTCAGTAAATTTCAGATTTGCGAAAAATAGTGTTACGATACAATATGGGTTTCGACATTAATGGGATAGAATATCAATTTCACTACAAAACATATTTTTGCTGAAAAATTTTCAGTTTTGAAAAAACCAATTTGCCTCACTTCTTATAGAAACACACCGTACCTTCCATAATTATTGAAGAAGACCTCTATGAATTGCAACGGATTCGAAATCAGGACATCAATTCTACTACCGATACAGATTTTCGCTGGAAAACTTTGATCAAATCTTCCATTTCTCATGGAAACACCTCCCTATCTTCCGTATTTATTGAAGTCAATTGAGGAAACATTTTGCCAACCGAAACAAAACTACCTACATATTGCAACACCGAAATAATCGATATTTTTCAAGGAAAAATTCCAACTTTGCAAACAGCTGGCATTTGAATCATTTCACATACTTGCCGAATTGATGTCTGAAATCATTCGAAGGAATTTAATTACATCCGTTTCAATAAACAGTGGATTATTGATTCTGACTGTCAACTTGATAATACTGTTGTCATATCTTGTATCATTGTGCCTTTTGTTTCTGTTATGTGTTTGTTCCCATTATTTTCTCTCTCCTATGTTCATTTTGGGTATTATTCCTTAAACTTGAACAGATACCTATCAGCTTGTTTTGATTCACAAGGTTCAAAATGGCACGTTAATGAATTCAAAGCAAAATCGAAATCGTTTCGAATGTTGGTGAAGGCGCGAGGTTTAATTGTAAAGCTGCCGCTGAATTCAATAAAAAATACCCATTAGAGGTAGCTGTACAACTTCAAGTATGCTCACATACTATGGATGAAATTTGAATCAATATTTACCATCCTGGCACCTCACTCATATCATATTTCCATTCCACCTAAAAAGTAAACATTTGCTCTCTTACTTACTTTGAGAGAAGGAATAACTTTTCTGACACCAAATTACAAAAATAAATTATTTATGTAAAACTAAAAATCAAATAACTCATAAACAATCGATTTTTCGGGAAAAATTATGATTCACTTAGTCGATTTTGATGATTTCGAAAGCGAAAAAATTTGCTTCAATCATTACGAAAGTTACACGGGTGATTCCATGATAAGTGAGATGAATTGGTTTTCTCAGAACTGAGAATTTTCCTATGAAAATATCTATTGGCAGTGAAATTGATATTATATAACATATACAGTATGATAATTTAACTGTGCAACATATGGATTTTTTTTAATTGAATGCACAAACAAGATACAAAAATTGCTAAAAGTCGGTGCATGATCGATAATCATATTGGGTACACTTAGAATGATTGCAAGTCGACCAACATATAGGGTACACGAGTGAAGTACCCTTATTTCAGATAATTTAGCAGGACGTTATTGAAAATAGTTATTCACAATTGAATGTACTGCCCAAATACCAAAACATGTCCTTCCAAGTCATTTTTAGTTTTTTCCGTTAATGATTTCCTAGTTTGTAATTTTTTTATATTATAATCATTTTCAGCACATTCATAAAGTAATCACAACCGAATCAGTTGAGCATAACTTTGTTCGAATTTAAGAATTTTTGTGAAATCAACTTGGAATTTTAATTTAATTTTTAGAGAATCACAAACATCATGTTTATTGCAAGAATATTCAGCTTAGCTTTGAAATTTCGCATACTATATTTTTAACAAGGTAAAACATCATTACTGATGATAAACATATCCAAAAACTTTCATTTAATGTGAACAATTTGTATTTGAAATATTTATGAAAATCTATACATATTAATCAACACACATGAACTACTGGTTTATAATTATCTCCACACTGTAAGCAGAATTTTGAATAATTTCAAACAGACTGGGTGTTCAGACTAAAAACATAAAAACTGTATATACTGAGGAAAATCAATTGGAAGTATCCAGGCAGTTGTTGAAAACCCTAGGAGATTCACACAAGAAATTTTTAGTTATATGGGTATTGAGAAGAATCCACGTTCACAACAAATGGCGTTTTCCAAAATTGTATGTGATGGTCGAACAAAATTCCAAATTTTGTCATCGAAAATAAAAACCAATAACAAATGTATAGTGCGGTATTGTTAATAACAAAATAATAGGGCCGTTTTTCTTCGCCACATCATAACTGGTGATACCTATTTACAGATTTTGGGAAACAAACTTAATTATTTTTTTGTAGAATATGAGCTCTCAAGAACGAAATGAATAATGGTTCGTACATGATGGATGTCCTGCTCATTTCACCAGAATTGTTTCAGAATGATTAAATGGGAAATTTAGTGATAAATGGTTAGGACAAAATACTGATCCGCGGTGGCCTCTTCGTTCGCCAGATCTCACCACATTAGATTTTTTTATTGGGATATTCAAAGCAAAAGATTGACAAGGATTGACCATTTAGTGATGCAGAGGAGCTTGAAAATTCGATACGATTTGATCGCAGAAATATTCTAGCAAGTGTGTTGCGATCTGCTCTTTGTGATTGGACAATTAGATGCATTGAACGAGAAGTGATCCAATATTTTTTCTGAGAACAGGTTGGTTGGGTAACAGGATCAATTCTTCGAGACTATGTAACAATGAATTTTCGTTAACAAACCTTCCACAAAACTTATACGATTATTATTGTTTCAATTTTACAAGGAATAATGATTAAATTACTCACCGAAAAGTAGTTTTTTCATGTTTCTAATAGTACTATTTTGAAAACCGTCAGATCTATTCAATATATATTTCAAAGAAACATAAAACATTGCAAACAACCGAAATTTCCAAGAAAACACCAACACAAAACGACATGTCTTTATCTGTGATTTTGATAAGGTGGTGGCTGTTTTTTAATGGATGGCAGAAAGAAAAAAAAATAAAAAAAGGGTTAATTATTCCAGTATTTTATTTATCAAATTGAAATATGCAGTATTGAGGCCATCAACATCTCATCGCTCAAAAGTCTTTTGGATTAGTATGATTGAACGTCTAGAATAGTTGGATGAACAATATGTCAAAATATGTTCATATTCTTTTTCATGATCAACGAGAGCTGTGGAGTTTCTTATATTCATTTCCTTAGAGTCTCTCATGTGTTCTGAAACTCATGTTTTGAAATACCGTCCGGTTTGACCAACATATCATTTGTGACAGCTTCCACAGTTCAGTTTGTACACTATACTGGATTATATTTCTTGTGGTGTTTTTGTTTTTTTTTTGTTTCGAGCAAACATGCTTTTCAACTGTATTTTCATTCGAAAAGGCTACTTTGATTTGTTCGGTACTGAGTACCATTCCAAGTTCATTAGATACATTTTCTACAAATGGAATTTTGTGATAGTTGAGTTTCACCCCTGCATTTTGGGAGTGGAAACTTATTTCTTATATTATTTTTCTAATGAGGGCTCTAGGAAAATTATTTTTTACTAGGTAATTCTCAATTATTTGAAGATTAGTGTTATGGAATTTAGAATTGGAAATGGCAATTGCTATTGTTTTCATATTCCTTATAATGTTGATTTCACTATGAAATTTATGTTTCGAAAAATAATTTAAAAATGTCTCATCTAATCTCTCTCTAATGTTTTACTTACTTTGTCAAAAAGTTTTATTTATATCGTTGCAACAAACATGAAGTTTATGATTCCTCAAAAAAATTAAAATCCATATTGATTGCAAGAACATGCTCGAATTTCAACATGGTTGTGCTCAACTGATTTTGTTATGATCAACTTATGAAAGTGTTTAGAGTGATTATAAAAAAAATTGAAGACTGGGAAAAATTAACGAACAATTACAAATTGGGAAAACAATTTTGAATCTTGAACGATTGATGCACCTCACATGAAATTAGGAATATTTTCAACCGCTTCACAGACTTAGAGTAGAAGTGAATGATATAATTGGCAAATGAATTTTGAATGTTTACCACATTTCAAATTAATTTGTACCATTTTGTGATACGCCAACCTGAAAATGTTATACTTTTTCATATAACGTTTCTACTGACCGTTCCCTACGCTGCTATATCAGCCAACAGTGTACTTTACACCACAATAAAGCATGTAATTGAATTATTGAAGTATCGTCCTTTTGTTTTATTCGAATATACAGAGTTACAAACCCAAACAGTGACCAGTCGTTCAATTCCAATTTTATTATTCTCATGTATTTATAATTGCAACCGTTTTTACGAGAAAGCAAAATATGAAGGTCATTTTGAGTCCGGCATGACGACAAATTTTGGATAATGGACCACCAACCTCGCCGTGCGTTTTTATTTGAGACATTAACAGTTCGTCTGGACAATTTTGCCTTGTCATTCAAGAGAGAAAATATGAACAAAGCACTATAGGGGCATGAAGCTGGCTTATATTCTGACAAGTGAAAAGGTTTATTGTTTTCACGCAAATCGAGAGAGGAATTGAGAGGATATACAATGATGTTCAATTTACTAAATGAAAGTGAATTGTTACGACCATAGATTCAGTAAAATAATAATAATAATTATAATAATAATCTTTATTCATCCTTTAAGATCATACACATGATATAGAAAAAGTCATAAGATGTATATACACAGACATATATGTACACATAACTATATTACTTTAAACAATCTCCATACAAATAAACCAACAACAAATCAAAAATACTATGAATTAGCAAAATATTCATTAATGTCATAAAAGCAGGACTCCACTAAATATTTTTTCAATCTTGTTTTGAATTTATTAATATTTGTTTCTTTTTTGATATCACTTGGGAGATGATTGAAAAATCGTATTCCATCGACGGCCACTTGCAGGGAACGTGTTTTCAGGAAGCTGAGGAGCCATATACAAAAAGGATCCGACAAGCCATAACTTCGAAGATTGGCCAGCCACATGCCACACACGGTCAAAGGCCTCAGAAATATCAAGCGCAACAGCTCTTGATTCTGCATATTTCTCTAATGCGTTATTCCAAATATGAGTGACATACGATAGAAGGTCGCCTGTTGATCTTTGTTTCCTAAAGCCATATTGATGATCGCTCAAGATGTTAAAGCCTGCCAAATATTTGAGGGTATGGTGGTTTATGACTTTCTCCACTTGTTTTAGATTTGTGATATGACTCACTATATAAATAACTCACTTTAATTCATGTACCAAATGATCTTTGTTACTATTATTTATCCTTCATAAAAAATGATACTCACATAGTTGTTATACTAATGGGTTCCTCCTGTATATTCACAAAGTTGTCATTCCATAATATGATATAATTACAGTAGTAAATCTTTTTTACTTGTCATAAACTATATTTGAGAAAAAATATAAAAAATATATTTGGAATCTCGAATATAAATATTCAAGAGCGAATAAAATTATATGCACGACTCCAACATTCATACATAAATAACCACGAAGTTATTTGAACGACTATTATCGTAAATCTCATAAACCCCACACATATTTCTGAAGATTGATCGTAGGATGCTGCTTATTGACAGAATCAATATTGAATGATGTTTCTACAAGAAATAATCAAAGAACTTAAGAAACACTTCATTGTGAAATTTTCACTAGTTTTACAAAAAATGGGAATATTCTTGGAATATCTTGAAATATTCTCAGTATATGTAAGGTATATTCTAAGAATATTCCAGGAATAGAACTCGTGGAAAATTCGTAAAATATTCGGCAGATTCTAAGTTTATTGTGATCCTGGCAAGGTGATCCTGGCAAGATTACATCTTTTAATTTCATCCCACCTCTTTACGGATTGAGCATGGGTGTAACATTCGACTAGTTCCGCAATTGTCGAAGTCATCAGGCCGTGGGTGCCACTGGGTCCTAAAATTCTTAGTCCAGCCGCTTCCTCGGCTGAAGAGTCGGCAATGCGATTACCTTTACTCCTGTCGTGCCCTTTAACCCACCTCAGGATATTGTTATTATCTACCGAGGCTTTGGCTGAATCTTGGTGGCACTCTAGTAC
>WOGN01004861.1:0-13690 GCA_015342105.1 Leptinotarsa texana | reverse complement strand
TTTCCATGGCAAAGAAGCGAGGTGTCATCCGCAAAGATGGTAAAACTTCCTTGATTTGAGAGAGTCACCAGGTCATTTACATAAATAAGGAAAAGAATCGGGCCTAGTACTGATCCTTGCGGTACGCCCTATAATATATCAGTCGTGTGTGATAATTTTGCTAACTATTTTCTGTCACTTAAGTAAGACCTGAACCAGTCATTACACAGTCCTCTCCAGCCACAGTAGTTCAACTTTTGCAAAAGAAGTTCATGATTTACACAATCAAAAGCTTTGGAGAAATCGCAGAATACTGCAGCTAAGACCTCATCATTGTTGAGATGTGTGTAGACAAGAAAAGAAAAGATTGCATAATTTGTGCTTTTTGTCTTCTGAAAGCCAAATTGACAATTGGTTAATATATTTTATTCATGAAGAAAAGCTAATATCCTTTTTTTTCACAATTTTTTCTATGATTTTTGAGAGTGTTGAGAGCATGGAGATAGGTCTGAAGTTATTTGGATCTTCTGCATTACCACCTTTGGAATTAGTAATTACAAGAGCTGTTTTTAGACACGGAGGGACATTTTCAAGGGAAAAGGATTTATTTATAGCCATCACTAGTGTATTCAAAGCGGAATCGGGGAAGTTGTTTCAAATTTTTACTAAAATTTCATCAACGTCCGTTGCATTTTTGTTTTTCTTTTCTTGCAAGATTTCTTTCAGCTCTAATAAATTTGTGTCTTCAAAGTGAAAGTTGTTGAGCATTTTTACATTATTTAAATAATCCATAGGATTTGAAGTAGGAACAAGGGATGAAGTTAGTTTTTGAGCAATTATGCAGTAAAAATTAGTGAGTGTTTCCGCATCTATAATGACGTGTTCTGGAATTGAATTTGATTCATTTCTTAGACTATTCACTATGGCCCAGTTTTCTTTGATTTTATCATCAGCTTAGTTTATTCTACTCTTGTAATGAATTTCTTTTGCATGTTTAATTACCCGTCTGTGAATTTGTCGATATTTGTTGAAAAATGTTATATGGTTATCTTTCGTATTAAGTGAATTGTATGTCAATTAAAAAAGTTTATCTCTGTTTTATTCCTTTTCAAAACTATATACCTCTATGAAAATCACCTTATATATGTAATTTGACAAATCGTGAAAAATCAAAAGTCCACCAATGTGTTTGTGGTTTAGCCTAACACCACCAATAATCTATGGCAATTCTAAATAACACTTTCTGTTGTTGGACCACGAATACTATGTTTTTGAGCTTGGGTTTCAAATATTGATCTAGCTGTCATATATTCAAAAATTAACCCTATCCTTTCATCATCAACTTGATGCATAGGAACCATACACAAAAACAACAATATGTTCCTGAACGATATGCCAAAAAACGTTTTCATTCGGTGAGTTAATTTATGAAATTCATTACAAGAGAAATATTTTTCCGATTCAAGCAACCTTTTGAAGTTTCGAAAGATTTCAAAGTTTAATTTTTTGTCTCATCGCCATTTCGGCTTCCGTCGAAGTGGTGTATATCTGGAATGTGATCTCTTGTAAGATTAAGACAATAAATGAATATGTTTGTTTCAGTCCACCATTGTGAGTGTAAAGAAGTCAACTGCAAGTTTCAGAAAGGATATTCCAAAATTCTGATCTTCCATAACAAATATTCACTTTATTTTCTCAAGTAGTTCTGCAAGAAGCTCGAGAAAATAATATGATCCTCCTTTTTTTTGTTTTTAACAAGATTATATAATATAAATAATGAGTCTGATTTTTCACTCCTCCAATTCCAACAGCTAAAAGAACCATGAATGCAAATTACTTCGAGTTGATTACAGATTTTCGCTACCTCTCCTCGTCATATTTCGGAATAATCCTTTTCCCGACCCAATCCCTTGGCCTTCGGTTCGGTATCCTCTCGTCTCACAAAAGAAACTGGTGATCAATCATTCTTGGTTTCTCTGATGGTTTTCGCCTCATTTATAATTCTAATTTCACACCTAACGATATAAATGATTCAATTAGTTTTTGTCTTTTTCGGGTAATTACGGCCATTTATTCGGAAAGTGAGAAAGCAACTGAATTATATTTTCGCGTGGAAACTTTATTCCTCAGTTGTAATTGCGGTCGATCCCCTTGCCTTCGAATATTTTTGCAAAAAGATACCACCATCAAAGATTCATTTCGAAACATCTTGCTTGAGTTGGGTGAGAAGTAACTGTGATTGATATAATGTTTTCAATATTACTCTTCAGAAAGAGGGACAGCTTCATATTGACATTCCCATAATACATTCCTTTTAGGACGAAAAGTCACAATCTCCAGCATTATCCCAGAAAGGATATACAAAATATGATGGTAATTTTAAGAATGGTGAAAATTTTCACATCAGTATCCTTAAGATGCATGAAGAAAGGTGTATCACCGCATTCATGTCAATCACCTACACCACCTACATCAATCAATACAAAAATCATCGATGCGAAAAACCAATGAACATTTTCTAAGAAATAAGTTTCACTATAACCTACCATCCACCTATAACTAAGTAACGACCCACACCGCAGACCGCTATAACAGATGTAAAAAATGTAAAAAACTCTTGCCTATTGAATAATCGAAAAATCATGTAGGTAATCAACCAAAACTTAGTTACATACTTCGAAACAATAAATTGAAGGACGTAGCCGTTTGTAACTACATGCTAGGAGGTAATCATGAAAAATGGGAAATAATATTTTTTGTTTTCTTCACCACTTTTATTTGTCCTGAAAGGGCATTTTCATTATAAGTTTGAAAATATCCTTCCTTTTCAACTGGATATTTCTTGTGTTGGTGTTTCTCTAAGTTTATTGTTCGAACATCCTATCCTCACACAAAATGGCTGCCTATAACGCATTCATTTACAGAATGCTAAGGATACCACTTTGCAATGAAGCCCGGAACAAGGAAAAGAAATATATATACCACATAGCGAATGAGAACGGGTTTACCCAAAACACAATAGATAAATCAGAAAATAGAATGGAACAAAAAATATAGAACAAGGATCAAACCACTCCAACAGATAAAATAGCACAAAGATGGACTGCATTCATATTCATAGGATACCAAACCAAAAAATCACCTTACTTCTTCAAACCACAAAACACAAAAAATGAACAGCTATGAAAAAAAGAAGACAAAAACCTAAATGGAGTGTACAGCATACAATGCTCGGACTGCAACAAATTCTATATCAACCAAACCAAGACAAAACTGATCCAAAGGTACGACGATCATAAAAAAGCATACATGAATTCATTAACATATAAATCAAACCTCGTCTCACACGACATATAAAACAAACATAATGTTCCCCCACCAGAAAATATGAAACTCATAAAACAAGTCAATAAAGAAAACGGTATGAACATCTGGAAAACCTAAACATCCATAAATTCAAAATCCATAAATCACTTATTGAAGAACAAATACAAATCAAAGCACAACAAGACCTAACATTCAATTCACTCCACAAAACAAAACATTTCTAGAAACAATGAACTTAGAGAAACACCAACATAAAGACTATTACCTGATGTAATCCAAGTACAGGCAAATTTAACGAGACATCCGATTGAAAAGGGAGGACAAATACCTGCCCAAACCATAATTAATGAAGGAACAACAAATTCACCAAGGCGATCTAACCGTATAAAAGAGCAAACAAGAAGTTAAAACGTTCAGTTTGAGTATAGTCATGAAGATGATATCACAGTCTGTTATCGAAAGCGCTCGCATATAATAATTAGAAGTTATCAAAGCTTCACATCCTTTTTGTAGACAAGTATTGATATTAAAACCAAATATATAAATATTTGAGAGACTAAATAAGAAACGTGACAGAATATAAATTATATGTTAAATGGGTTCGATGATCTACCAGAATGAGTTTCATGAAAGAATTTAAAATTTTCTTCCATTCTATGAGGAGTCGATGAAGTAGATTTTTCTGAAATATTATAAGTTATGTCATCCAATATTAAGCACTTTTCAGGTTGTCACTTACTTCCAGGAATTTTGTTGAATTTCTATTATCATAAGACACATTGAAAAAGATTTATTCAACAATCTTCTCAAATCTAGTAATTTCTTCATTTCATTCTACCTTATTCATCCTGTATTAAACTAGTCGTGGTGTGTTTGATGTATTACTTTCGCACGTTCCCAGTTACCATCAAATCCATAAACCACATTTTAACTGGTTTCGAAAGAGCTTTCATTTCGGCATTCCTAACATAGTAATATTCATTCCTCTCAGAAGTTTGTGTTGAATATTTATTAAAATTTTCAACAACAAATTTCCGAAGTAATCATATTTTATTGAAAATGTAGCTTTTCGATAGAAGCCGAGATGGGGAATAATTGTGACCAGTTGCAGGTATGGTGAAATATTCTAACAATATTATTTTTTCGTCTACATCACCTTTTAATAATTTTTCCAACAAATAGGGTGTTTAATTGAGCGCTTCCTATCTTTAAAATCTGTTTTTCCGTTAACCAGCTGTCGCACCCGTACGGACGACAACCCTCAAAAGTCGAAACTTGTGCGAGCTAAGGATTAACGTGGTCTTACCTTTTAACGTGTGATTCCAAACAAAGTGTGTGAAAGTATCATCGAAATTTCTTATTCGTTTGAAAGATGCCATTACGTGTGGAATATAACATCGTTCAAAGGTTCCTCACGGCTTTTCTGGGTTTAGCCGGTCCGAAACATCTATTTTCCATGACTCTGGCACATAAATTAGGCTGAATTTAACCGGTGGCATGGGATATGTTGGCTTGGATGACCCCTGTGGTTTGTGACTTACTCGCATACACCTGCGGCTTGAGAAAACCCCACAAGAAAAAGTCTAACGGACTCGAATCGCATGACCTGGGTGGCCAGTTCACGAGGGATGACCATACCCTCAAATCGTTCGAGAAGAATATCCAATGTGGGATAAGCTGTGTGGCACGTAGCGCTGTCCTGTTTAAACCACATATCGTAAGTGTCCAGATCATCTAATTCAGGCCAAAATAAGTTGATAATTATCGACCTATAGTGTTCGCCGTTGATAGTGATGGCCTCGCCAAAGCTTCTCTCAAAGAAATATGGAACAATAACTCCACCAGCCCAAAATTCACACCAAACAGTGACTTTTTCGAGATTTATTAGACGCTCTTGGATCTCTTGTGGATTAATATTGTCCCAAATTCGACAAATTTGTTTGTTCATGTATCCATTGATCCAGAAATGGGTCTCATCGAATACATTGAACGGCGATGATGGTGAAGGTGATGATTATCGCAATTCCTCAATGATTTCAGGTTGTATAAAAGTGCTTAAAATTGTTCTATAATTTCAAAACAAAAGCTAATCAGGAAATATTGTGAACTAACTTCTGTTGTGATTTCATGAAAAAGGCACATGCTGCTTTGTGATTTCTCTATAAATAGTTGATGAAAATAAGAGTAAACTGAAAAAAAAACATCAAACTGATTGCCACCTTCAATTCCTCCTTAAAATTCTTCGAGATGAAATCGTTGGAACTATCAAACCACATTTTTTTTTCAAACAATGACTGAAACTCTGAATGAAGAACTCAAGTATTGTGAGCATTCTGATCCAATCATAATCCCAAAGCGGTTCTGTTTTTTTTTCTAATTCAATGATACGATTCAATAAAGATAGATATAGCACGCGCCAAATTGGATGAGATTCTGAAGCGCTTTTAAAACTAAATTGTACCCGCCCCAAAAGATAGCTATTGGTCACACAAACTGATGTCAATAGTAGATTGGCCAAATATTACTTAAATGGGCGGAGTCTTTCTACACAAAACGATTTTACGTTTCTGCGCTGACTCGTATATCCAAAATAATTCCACTGTATTCCCCAACCGGAGGCTTTTAAAACTCGAGAAATTATAGTTTGAGTCATGAAACTCAGATGGTGATCATACTGGCATAAATATTTTTTTATACTAAATTTTTGCCATAAGATCATAGATAGCTCAATTGCCTCTTTGACAACGTGGAACAATCCTATAAAATAACCCATTCTACAGGATTTTCAATGAAGATGTCAATCTCTGATGCACTGTTGAACATTGGTTGTATTAGTTATCATCGAAATATTGATAGGTTTATCGAATACAATGCCATAAATTCAATGACCCGCGAAAGAAACAAAACATCCGACCAAATGCGCATCTACGTACGTCCCTGCATAGAGTGGCTGCATTATTCATCGGCCGCGATAACGGGATTTGCGTTAAAACTTTTATCTGAACGGTAATTTGTTTACAAAATAGCCTCCGAACAAAAAAGTTCGCACCTCTTTTCGGCTACGTTCTCACTTTGAATAAATAGAATGTCGCGAGAAACGAAGAAAGATATTGGCCCGGGGATCAGACGACTCCCGTATTGGATTGCGATGAGATCTTTAAGATTGCGGGGGATTTGCGTTGCTCCCTAAGCGACACAGAAATAGCCAGGGACGTAGTTGAGAGAAAATATTTTTTTAAGAGTGTTTGTAATCTCATAATTTCAATATTACGATATTTGAGTCTTAATTTCGAAAGTACGAGTTTAAAGTTGAAATTTCCAAATTAAAGTCGAAATTTTGAGATCAAAGTCGAAATTTCTAAATCAAAATCGAAATTTCCCATTTGAAGCAGTAATTTCCAAGAAAAGATTAATGAAAATATGTGGCCTTAAACGGTACATGCATTGACTGTGAATCCCAGGGTATATATGAAATTCCATGCTCCGATTGCCATAAAACATACGTAGGCCAGACCAACAGACGTTTTACAAGTAGAGCATAGGAACATCAACTTCCTATCCGACAGTCGAACCCATCCTGAGCCCTGTCCAAACATCATCAAGATATAGAGTTCAACATAAACTTTGGGAACACTGAGACCATCGAGACAGTGAAAACACTACAAGCTCGAATAATTCGCGATTCCATCAAAATCGAAAAGCAACCTTCCTGTCTGAACAAACGTGATGACGGTCAAATATTTCCGAGTAACTGGAAACCCCTAATTTCCTGATGCTCCCTCCTCACCAAGACACCTGGTGATGATAACCTTCCGAAGCCCCGCCCCCATATTTCCACTTCAGTAGCTCCCGCCGATATAAGTACCACCGAACACCTTTCGATACCTCGCCACGAAATGGATTCAGTGTTGAGATATCGTAGAGGTAACATCAACTGTGAGGTGAAGTGCGAAGTGAAGTGAAAAGTGAAGTACGATATAGTACAAGCGTTCAGTGTTGCGTTCAAACAAAACACTGAGAATCTAGTTCTTTTCAGATCTGAGTGTGCGAAAGCACACATAAAAAAGGAATTCGATTACTTTTTCTCTTTTAGGCCTATTAGAACCCTGCCTGCTGAAAAATGGAGGAAGAGAATAAGAATCTGAGGAAGGAGAACGAGGAAATGAGGGCGGCATCGCCCTCTAGCAAAAAAATACTTTGCAAGGAAGCAATAGAGGAATTAAAAAATAGGCTAGACAAAGCCAGAAATTACATAGTTGAAAAACAAAAACAAGGGCGGAAAAAACCCAAGCAAGATCGACAAGGACCAAGATAAAACCATCCTGGAACAGGATAAAAAGACCAAAAGCAAAAAAGAGGTTAGTGGCAATATCGAAAAGTCCCCGAAATAAGGGAGAACAAAGAGGATTCGCGAACAACCAAACGGCCAAGAGCCGTGGAGGTAAGTAAAGAGACGGACTCTGAAGAGAACGGTTTCCAGAGAGTGGAAACCAAAAAATGGCCGTAAAGCAAGGAGGCGATCGGATAAAGAAAATAATAAAGAACAAATAGTAAGCCAAGACGAAATCAAAATGGACGCGGAAACGACATCCATAACGACGGACGCGGAAACGACGTCCATAACCAAGACAGGCCTACCAACCCACCAAAATAAAACCCCGGAGATCCCAATATGGCCAACCCCCAGTACAAACAGAGACGAACAATAAATCCTGCCAACACCAACAAGTTCGGATACGAATCCGAGACAAACAAACCCCGCGACACCACCACCGATAGTCGTTCACGACAGCAAACGGTGGAATGAGATCTCAAAAGGTCTCGAAGCCCGAAAAATCAGATACAACAAGGCAAGGCTAACCAGGGATGGCATATACATCCATACAAATAACGAGAAAGAATGACGCAAAGCCTCGAATTCCACACATTTACGTTGAAGAAAGATGTCCCGCTCCATGCGGTCATCCGGGGGATATTGGAGAACGTGGAGGAAGCAGAGGTGGCGGAAGACCTGAGAAGACAGGGATTCGATGTAATGGAATGCCACAGGATGACTTCCAGAAGGACAAGGCAAACACTGCCACTATTCTTGATAAAAGTACCAAAAAGCCAAGAAAAAATCTTCGCACTAAGAACGTGCGTAAACTTGATCTTGCGGGCGGAGCCGCAGAGAATAAATAAAGAAACAGTACAACAGTGCCACCGATGTCAATACTTCGGGCACGCACAAAGATGCTGTCGTGTAACCGCGCATTGCGTATAATGCGGAGAACAGCACGAGACAAGAGATTGCCAAAAGCAAAAAGAAGCGCCAGTCAAATGCGCAAACTGCCTGGGTGCGCACCCGGCTAGCTACAGGGGATGCAGGATGTTCCCCAAACCAAGACAAATACAAACAGCAGGAAACTGGCCTCGACAAGCGGAGAGTCAGAGGCCCCGATAACAGCCAGCTCAAAAAAACCAGCACCGAAGGCGCAACAAGCCGGAGGAAACGAGCTGGTCAAAATTCTAGGGAGCCTAACGACTGAGCAGCAAAAGATCGCGCAAGCGGTCTTAGCCGCCTTAATACAAGCACTCGGACGACAGAAATGCCTGCACGAGTCTCAGATAGACTACTAGTAGTATCATGGAACATAAATGGTTCCATAGAAAAACGGAACGAGCTACTGGAGATGCTATCGCGTCTGGACATAGCACTGCAGGAGGCAAGATTGAGGAGCGAAAAGAGCTACCGAATCCCAGGATACAACATATACAGGACAGACAGGCCAGGGGGACGCCGCGCCGCAGGGGGGCGTCCCCCTCAGCAAGCAGCTGAGAATATCGTCGGTATACCTGCCTCCACAAGGTATAAGATTAGAAAGAACCGACATGGCAGAAATGTTTCCAGACCACCATCCATCAGTTGCCATTCGCGACTTCAACGCAAAGTCGCGCGACTGAAACTGTAGGAATGGAAATACGAGAGGCAGAGACCTAGGCAGAATCCTAGAATAATTTGAGGACATCGCGGTAGTAGCACCGAACACACCAACATACTACGCGCATGAATATCAAGTCCTGGACATTCTCGACATCGCACCAGTGCAGAACATTGAAACTACGGAGATGGAAGTACTAGACGAAGGTTCGTCAGACCACAACCCAATAGGAAGAGGTAAAGTGGAAACAGAAAACTCAACAAAGCGAGTCATCGACTGGATAAGATTCCAGCGCATCATACACGATACGATGGGTGAGATACCACGCATCGAAACAATAACGGATCTGGAGGACACCACAGAAAAGCTGCAACAGGCGATCATCCAAACAATGGAAGAAAGCGCACGGGAAGTCCCAGCCCAACGCTTCAACTTCCAAGAACAGCTCCCACCAGAAACGATGGAACTGGTCAGGATAAAGAGACGCCTAGAAAAGATGGTACCAACGAACTCGCGCACCTATGGACAAAAGGTGCATGCAAAGAGCAAACAGGATACTATAAGAAGAATTAAAAGAAATTCGGGACAGACAATGGACTACTCGTCTGGAAGAACTTAACACTGAAGACCAGTCTGCATGGAGAATGCATGAAGTACTCAGGAAAAGACCTCGACAGCCATGCCCGAAAATACACGGCGAGCAAGGAATCGTCTACACTGACCAGGAGAAGGCGTAAGCATTCGCGGACAACTTCGAAAGGCAGTGCAGTGCAGGCAGTGCAACTAGATGAAATAGAGAAACAGGTGAAAAGAACGGTACGAAGGTTGAGACAACGAACGAACAACGAGCAACCCCTGGCCCCGACATCTCCCGAGGAAGTGAAAGACATACTAAGACGTCTGTCCACTCGGAAAGCAAAAGGCCCGGACAACATAACAAACCGGGCATTGAAAATACTACCGCGAAAGGGTATAACAGCCATAGCTACCATTATAAACGCTATAATCAGACTGCAGCACTTTCCGTACCAGTTCAAAGAGGCAACGGTTATCCATATCCCGAAGCCCAAGAAGAATCACCTGTTCCCAGACAATCACAGGCCAATAAGCTTACTATCTTCCGCAAGCAAAGTGGCGAAACGTGTCATCTTGAAGAGACTAGAAGATCAAACTATAGAGCTAGTAATCCTCACGGATGAGCAATTCGGTTTCAGGTCAGAACACTCGACAGGCTACAAGTCCTAAGAGTAGTAGACTTTGCGACCGAGGGTTTCAACCTCGGCAAAGGACACAAGCACCGGTACAACCTTCTTAGACGTCTCCAAGGCGTTCGACAGAGTTTGACATAAATACTACTGGCCAAAATGAGCGACTTCGGGTACTCAAAACCAAAGGTAAGATTAGTTCAGTCTTTTCTAGCTGACAGGCGATGCCGATGCAGAGTAGGAGACGAACTATCAACAGTTCGACTACTGAAAGCAGGGGTACTGCAAGGAGCAGTCCTTTCGCCGCACCTCTTCTCCGTATACACAGCGGACGTGCACAAGCCGGAGAACAACTTTAACAAGTTGGCGCTCTACGCAGACGACACGGCACTGCTGGTGAGATCCACGAGCCAAACACATGTTACAAGATACTTGCAGCAACAGACAGACTGCGGATGACAAGAGTCAGGCGATACTGTTCACCCGCAGGTTTGTACAACCGGAAGGCAACGTCACCTTCAACGGGCAAGAGATTCCGTGCACCAACAAGGCAACATACTTGGGGGTCATCTTAGACAGGAGATTAACATTTCAGTCTCACGTACGGCAGAGAATTGGAATGGCTAGACACACCAGACAACGACTGGCACCGATCATAGGACGCAGAAACAACATGGGGTTGAAACTGAAGTTGCTAATGATCAAAACCGTCCTCATGTCCATAATACTGTATGCCTGCACTGCCTAGGGCCAGTGTGCACAGACATACAGGAAGAAGATAGAGTCGTTCATGAACGCGAGCGTAAGGGCAGAACAACTCGACCGCGATTCTAGTATCCTTAGACTCACTGAGGAACGCCCGACATTAATAATAATAGCCGCCGGTTAGTTTTTGGGGGCCCCCATGCAAAAATTCAGTTAGGAATAGTCATGACAAAACAATTTTTACCGATCGCGAAAGAATAGCACCTAAAGGCTGACTTTCGACCAAAAGAGGTCAGATGTCAATCATGCTGAAACAGACACGCGGTCAAATTAAACTCTTCCTTCTCGAATCTTTTTTCTGCAAATATAAAGAGGTATTGGGACCGATTAGGCTTGATAAGTTGATAAGCAAACTAGTATCATTTTCAATATCATGAAACAAGCCCATTCTGAAAATCTCAGTCCCTGTGAAAAATTGCCTCGATCGACATCCATGTGAAACATTAAACTTCCACTATTCACTCATATCGCTTCAAAATGCCTCAGAACCAGCTTAAGACTTTCACTTCTGCTTACTTATCACTCAATTTTCAAGCGCCTCGAGTTTCGTTTAACCAGTGATTCTTCAAATGGCGCAGAAGTTTTTAGACATATAGGCTGTGAATCGTACCTGGGAGAAATAAAGTTTTATTTATGAATGAGATTTGCAGAAATGCTTTGGATCGGATTAAAGTAGAGGCGGGTCTGTTTGAAGTTGAGAAGCGTAAACAAACAGAATATAATTTATGTGTTTTGAAATACCGATATCAATAAAATAAAAATATTAGGCTGAAATGAAGATTACCTTTTATTTACGGTTTTAAGTTATAAATGGTATGAAGATATTTTCAAAATAACGGCATCTTTTTCATAGTCAAGTTGTTATTTATATTTATTGTCTAAAACAAAACACTATTCCCAAACGTCAAATATTATTTCGTTAAATTATTCTGTATGTTGGCTATCATCAATCATCAAATATGCTTATGTACTTCAATTGTAATATTTTGAACTTTTTTTGAATAAACATTATTATTATTATTACCAGAACTTCAACACTGCAACGCGAGTTAGTATACTCTGTATATATGGTATTCCTCAAGGTTTTGGGTCCGATATTGTTCTATATTTACATCAATGATATATTTTATATGCAAATTGAAGGAAAAATTCAATCTTTTGCGGATGATACGGTGTAATTTAAAAGTAAGCGTGGAAGCAGATTTCAAAAATATCAAGAAATGGTTTGATAGTAATTTATTTACAATGAATTTCGTGAGTAGGAGCCTTGATATTGTTGGTATATTCTGGAGCGGTCCGAGTACTAAAATCTACAGTTCATTCCTAAAATTAGAGAATAGTTTTAAGCATTTTCCTTTTCTCTGTACACTTAAGACAGCTGTTGACAGGGTTATTAATTATCGAGTTTGATTGCAGTTAATCGAAAAGTAGATTCTGGATATATTAAGATTCAGGCAGTTACTTTTAACTGCTCATTTGTTCCTTCATTTTCAATTTACGTAAAGGTTTATCTCTGTCAGTTAAATTCTCGAATCTTTTGATTCAATATTGTTCCGAAGTAAGAGTTCCCCAGTGGTAATATTGTAATCAAAGCAGCGGCCTATAGCGGCGTATTAACATCTTTACTGTAAACGTTTTAGTTGGTATTAAGTATTGGTTCTTTAAACTTGATGTATATATATTTGCCTGTTTTTTTACATTAGTTCGTTGCAAATAACATGAAAATCAATTTTTGAGTTATTACATAGTTGGTAGTGAAGTTTGTAAATATTTATTCCTGTATATCAATTTAATATAAATTTCAAGGTTGGAGCTTCGTTGTTGACTTTTTGGTTGTTTCTCCAACCCCTTCCCTGTTGAATCCTTTCAACTGGAGCCCTAAGGCTTATTTTTTGTCCATCTATTTCGACTGTAAAAAAAACATATTTTCCATACCCACGTCCAGCTTCGACAATAATCGACTAGCCTGGGCCGAACTACTTTTTGGTAATTACATAAATACCAAGGTAGATTATAAGTTACTTGATGAGAATAATTAACACTATCCATGATGATCACAACACAACAAAGTTTTTGTTTCGGGGTTGAAATTAGATGATTTTAATGTATTTCCACGTGTTAAAACCGAAAGTGACCATAAAAATTATATATTAGCTCTTGTTTTCAAGATATAGTATCATTATATTATATATATGTATATTGAGTTTTCAACAAATGAAATATTTCATCACCAACAGTTGGTACACATGTTTGTTTACATAACACCCCTCTCATCAGCTGTTCTTAAGTAGTAAACATAACCTATGTGAGTTTGTCAATTGTACGCACGTGGTTGCTATTGAAATTATCGTGTGAAGTTGATTTTTAAATTAATTTAAGTGCTGATCTGAAATGCCTCGAAAGTGTGTGAATTCTGTCGATAGCTTTTGCTATATATGTGGTGAAATAACATTTAAGGCTCAGAAACGTAAAATGACACCTATCGTTAAGACA
>WOGN01004860.1:0-13691 GCA_015342105.1 Leptinotarsa texana | reverse complement strand
CTATTATTTTATTGTTGACATGTAACTGTACAACATTAAAATCTGGTAAACCATTTTCATAACAACTAAATGGAACAAAGCACGTTTTTGAGTAATTGACAGTTAATAAATTATAATCAAACCAGTCTATAATGTGAATAAAATATTGATTAATTTTTTGTTGTAGGTCAGCCCATGACTCACTCTGATGATATATACCCAAGTGTATTGAAAATGGTGAATAAATATTATTATCATTATAGATCTCAAGGTTAGTATTTATTCGATCATTTATTTTATACTTACAATATTTATTAGTTTCCGATTGAATAAGTGAATACTTACAGTAGCCTCAAACTGCTCATTCCTTTGAAAGCATTCTCTCCCAGATCATGCAGTTTACGATTTGAGTGCATATACCTGTAAAAAAGGTTATTGGTTCATATTATGAGGTTACTTATTTGAAAAAACTGAGTATCTACTTCGAATAAAAAAGTAAAAAAACCATTCGATAGGTATCCAGTTATTGATTTTGTCCCCTCTATGAAATTAAGTAAGTATACCATAGCGAACGACTAATGATCGATTTTCGCGAGTAGGATATTATATTTTTTCTATGACTTATAACTGGAATATTTCAAAATAGTATTAATTTGTGAAGGATAACCCGAATGAGAGCAATACCATTAAATTTCATAACAATTTTAAATCATTTGAATTATGAGTGGTTACAAAAATGAAAAAGCTACCGTTAGTGAAAGATGAACCCAGGTTAGGTTAGATTAGGTCCAAAGTTAGGTTCAAAGCGACCCTCCACCGCAACCCGCAAGGGTTTATTGTGGCGCGAACCTATTCACATTCTACTAAATAAACGCAGCTTCTTGACGAAGCTGATTAGTTTGTATGGTGAATGGTCTTTCAGGTCAGAGTGTAAGAGTACGGTTCTGCGGAACTCTGAAAACCTGATTAGGTCCCCAGCGGAAGAGGTACAAAGTATGTGCTCTGCTGTTTCATCTGCTGTAAGAAGACCTGTTAGACATCGTAGTTCATCGTAGACATCGTAGGACTACTGGCATTCAAATTCAGCATTGTAGTAAGTGAGTATTCCAAGAAGCATATTACAAATGAGTGGGAAAGTATTTGAATGTCTAATAGCTCAATTCATTATCAAATTACGAAATTTCGACAATACAATTTTTTTCGCCACATTACAAACTTCCGGTGAGGTACATTCGTTTTCAATTCCAGAGTCCCCATTTTTATTCCTGTTTCTGTTAGAAACTATATATTTCAAAACAAATGATCAATGTTTTGGTTGGTTTCCGCGTTTTGCCGTGGTCTTCTTTGATTATAATCTCCAGAAGTTTCAACTACAACTGCGGCAACCATCTTCAGATGCGTGGGCGAAGTACTCTTCTTCACGTATCACCTGAAACTTAGTTTGGAGATTGTAACCAAAGAAAATCACGGCAAATCCCGAAAACCAACCAAAACATTGACGCCAGCAAAAACTAGATTCCTACAAATTATTAAATTTGTCTATTTTCAAGTAAGAAATTCTCCAAGCTTATTTGTGATTTTAAATAATTAAAACACAATTGTAAAGTTATGAGTTTGCTCATCTGTGATTGTCCTCAAAGATAGTGAGTTATGCATCTGGCCAACCGTGATTGGTTCGTATGTAAGAATTGCGGATAATTTTTCCATTTACGCAATAATAGTTAGTGTCACATAAAATTGAAGCTTTTTCAAAAGTCATAGAAAAATATACACTTTCCATTAGAGCAACATAGGTTGAATAAATTTGATGAAATATACAGGCCATTTCTTTCATCATGTAGTAATACTGCTATATTCTGAACTGAAACATATACGAAGACTATTAAATGGGAAAAAAAGTAACTGTCATCGGGAACAACAGAATGGTCGCAAAAAAATTACGGGGATTCTCGCTCTTCTCGAGTTTTTTTCGAATGGAATTGTTATTACAGAGAAAAATGATAAAGGAAAATGTTATATTCGAAGTTTACTATGACGATGTAACAATAAATATTCGATAAAACGTTTCGTGTCAACGTGGCCACCATCAACTGTTTTATTAAATACGGACATGTCTTTTTTATTACAGATATTGATAAAGCAATAAATTCCCAATCCAAGGGAGAATCATATTTGATATTTTTAAAGCGTTTCATTTGAAATAACAACTATCATCAGTGACAACAATCAAACAGAAAAACAATTAATTTTATCGTGAACTTTTGGGAAAAATGAAACCAATACGGAAAATCAAAGCTACATGACAATCTACATCAAATGCTCGAATTGACGACTTCATTGTTGAATGCGCGTAATTTGTCGGTCCAGACAATATATGTGGCAATAAAAGGTGTAATACTTATACATGCATCTCTTATTTTTTGTTTGAGATGGTCAATATCTGTACTTGGTGTTGAAAAAACTTTATCCTTTATATATCCCCAAACAAAAAAGCTAAAGGAGTATGATCTGGGAATCGAGCTGGCCATTTAACTGGTTCATTGTTTCCAATCCATTTTTTCGGAAATATTGCATCTAAATGTCCCCTTACTATTGCTGCATCATGGGGAGGAGCGCCATCCTGTTGAAAATATTATATTTCATGACGCATATTCAGTGTAAATTCATCCAAGTAGCCATTGAATTCATTAAATTGATACATTTCACTATTCAAATGATCATAGTAGAAGAAAGGGCCAAGGATGTTTGTTCCCACAATTTCCAACCAAACATTTATTCCGAGCTTTTCTTGGAAATTCTTTTCCATATGTAAATGTTCATTTGTATTACTCCACCTAGAATAGATATTTCTTTTAAATTAATTATTGTTGGTGAATTTTGACTCGTCCGTCCATATTATTTTTTTACAAATATTTCCAACTTCCCTATTTCTACGTCTTAATCACTTCGCAAATTGTACTCTCCATCCGTAATCCCTTTCATTGAAGTAATGAACTTTGCGTATCCTGTAACATTTATTTTTGTTCTTTTTCAAAATAGTTCTGGTGGATTTTACAGAAATTCCCATTTCGTAGGCATTTTCTCGTAAAGAGCAATTTTGATTCGCATAATTTTTGTAAATGGCCAATCCTTAATAAAAAAAAGATGTTTTCACTATGTGAATTTTAATGTGTACCCATAAAATGTATTTGATTCTTCACAATTCCAGTAACCCCACATTTTCTTGTTTTCTTTCTGTCAAATGCACCATAGGTCTAAACATTTGGATGGAAACATGGTCTAAACATTTGAATGTTCGGAATACGATGATTCGGGTACCTATAACTCAACATATCTACATATTCATAGATAGATAGATAGATATATTTATTTAATTATGTAATGTATAAAATACATTTATGCCAAAAGAGGATTTCTATTTGATTTTGCATAACGAAATCGCATATCACTTCTTTCATCATTTAAATACATCTTTGATATGTTCATAAACGTCTGACAGTTCTCAACAGATATCAACAACACATTCATTTTTTCTGCCATAGAAACCAAGCAAAGCCTACGCATTTAAGATGGTAAATGAATTGAGATGCTATTTGATCATACCGAATTTTGACCAAAAACTGATATTTTCGTTACTTCCAGGATTGAGAATTATGAAAATATTAAGAATTATAATTGATTAGGTAGGAATAAACCTTGAAAGAAGGATAAGGGCAATTCAAAAATGTAAAAAACGAAAAAGTACGAATTTTCATTGTGTTTGGGTACCTACCTGTCGAATTTATTGGGTTGTCTAAATTATATTTTGAAGAAATCCAAACAATTTATAAAAGAAGAAACGACACGACCGCAATTTAAAATTATTATTGTTATTGATGATGGTAGTTAGATCAAATGATACACTATAAAAATATCAAATGTGATATAATTTTGGATTGTGAATTTATTGCTCTATCAATATCTGTAATGCAAAAGACAGATCCATATTGGAATAAAAAAGTTGATGGTGGCCATGTTGACACGAATATTCATTATTACATCATCATAGTACACTTCGAATACAATAATTTTTTTTTCCATTTTTCAATATTCTCCGAAATAATCATTCCATTCAAAAAAAATTAAAAACGGCAGTTTTTGTTTTCCCGTATAACTCGAGAAGGGCGTGAACCCCGGTAAATTATTTTCGACCATTGTATTGTTCCCGATGACAGTTACCTTTTTCCCATGTAATCGTCTTCGTATCTTATATATCAAACTGATATTTCAAACCTATGTAAGTTTGAAAATGTTCGTATAGGACGAAATTGAAGTAACGTTAGTTACAAATGAAGGTAGTAAAACATAGAAAGTTTCATTCCTCTTTTCTTCATTATAAGTTCCTACCACGTAGTAACGGCTACATCCATCAATGTATTGTTTTCGTACATGTTACGGTTTAGAATATAGTAATGTTACCACATGATAAAAGAAACGGCCTATACATTTCCGATGCGGCACATGCAAATATGGAGTGAAAAAAGTGGTCTGGTCGAAGTAGCTGATATAGTAATCTTAAAGCTATCGGCCAAAAAACCAAATACAAAGAAATAACGCCGCTACGAATTAGTCCACGTGGACAGGAGAATTGGCGGTTCGTATTGAATAGTTTTTACTAACCGAGTTTTATGATTGACTGAAGAGTCATAAAATTAAATTTGAAGTCATGTTACGGTGACCAATAAAATGTGAGGATGGTTAGAAGAGTTGTGTTGTCAATGTTCAGTAAGTTCAGGAACTGATCGCGATTTGAGTGTTGAAATTCGATATTGGTGAAGTTATAATCACTTACAATTTTTGTTATTTGTTTGAAATGTGGCGTCCTTGGACAAGTACTAATAGTAATAACGAGTGTGATAACAACACAGACTCTTTCTTGTGTAGTGGTTCCAATAGCGCTGGTGAAGCGATATCAGATTTGACCGAAACTCCTTTCTTAACTGTAGGTAAAAAAGTCAAAAACAAACCTTATTAACGCAAGACGCGATTTGATGCGGGATTACAAAACATTCAGATGTTCATCTAATGAAATCATTAAGAAAAACAATATACGACTGTTACAAAAGCAATGAGAATCATACAATTGAAATCATAAGGAAGAAACTGAATACTTCCGTCCATAACGTGAGCTGCTGTGACAAAACTACGTCAAACAGTTATGAAAAGCAGAATAATAGAATAACTAAATATAGACAAGATCAACGGCAAATTTTCTATTTGGACGAAACTTCATATGATACTCACAACACAGGTACGAAAGAGTGCATTGAATGTGTACGCCTAATATGCCTGCAAACAAAGGATCGTAACTAAGCATTGTGCATTGCGGAGGAAGTAAAGGATTGGTTCCGAATTCTTTGAAATTATGTGGAAAAGAACTTGAGGACTGCAATGTTGACTATCATAAGAACATGGAAGCTAATATTTTTGAGGAATGGTTTGAAAACATATTGATCCCAAATTTGAATGTGAATAGTGTAATAGTTCTTGACAACGCTTCCTATCATTAGCGACAGCTCATCAAACTACTGAATGAAAATTCGAGAAAAGATGAAATACAAAGTTTTTTAATGGATAACAATTTGTATTTTGAAGATAACTATACCAAAAACCAACTACTTGAAGTTTTACAGATAAAAACATTTGAAAAAGTGTATGACCTCCAGAGTATTGCTGAAAAGTATGGACACACCATATTGAGCTTTCCCTCTATTTTTGTGTTTTCAATCCCATCGAGTTGATTTGGGGACAATTAAAACGAAGCATCAGGCGTAAAAATAATTTTCCAAAATTTGATACGAAGGTGATAGAGCTAGTTAAAGAAGAAGTATCTAATATTACCGAAGAAGACTGGCAGAAAAGGATTAAAATGTAATGTTCTTTGAAAAAGACTATATGGAGATTGAACACTTCCATATCAATGGTGGAAATTAATTCATCATTGATTTAAATAACGACGGTGATAGTGAAACGGATAATATGAAAAATGAATTATCAGAAGCTTTCGAAGAAACTTAGTGAAGTGTTTTGAATTATCAGAAGCTCTCGAAGAAACTTAGTGAAGTGTTTTGTAGCGAATGTGTAGGGTTTTTCCTACAACTACTTACTATAGAATTTAGGAATTTAACTTTTCATAACTCTAGCAGTCGTCCAAAATATCCATCTTCTTGAGTTTTTATGTTGTCTTGTTAATGTTATTCTATTATTTCGTATTTTATCATCGCATATAATCGAAATGCTCTCTTCTCTTGAAGCGAAAATGTGTTGCCGAAAAACATATGGATATATAGAACGACAGAAACCACTTGGGATGTTCCGAGTAGGTATTCATCATTAACACTTTTGTGGATTAAGGCAAGGGCCAAAGTGGTTGACCTTTGTTGACTAAATTTATGACTCCGACCACTGTGAGAGATAATTTTTCAAGAGTTAGTGGGAACACATTTTCTTGACCGATGCCATCAGTCTGTTCAGGGATTTCGGCAGGAAACCAATCCATATTCTTGGTTTCCAAACCCTTCGAAATTTGAATATGGTTTTGGTTTTTTCCAAAAAATTTATATTGGCTGAACAGAAAAACATTCTTTCTCTAGAATAAAATATAATTGGGTAGTTTCTTCAATGTGAGAACCAATTTCACGAATGTTCCGTTTGATGGATCCACTGTCACTGAAATCTAAATTGTAAGTTTGAAGAAAATGGATAAAAAGGAATTTTGTGTGTTGATAAAGCATTGCTTTTTGGCGACAAAAATACCGTTGAACTTAAGGTTTGGCTTGATAAATATTATTAGGACTTTTTACCAAGAAAACCAACTGTTGGGAAGTGTCTTGCTAAGTTTAAATGAGTTGAAAAGAGCACCGACAACAATGCACGCAGTGTTCGCCCCACGGAGGCAGTTACCAATGAAAACATTAAAAAAGTTTACAAAATAATTTTGGGATGGCCGCAAACTGAAGTAGTTTGAGATAGCTGAGATTATGAAGATATCAAAGGAACATGTTGGCCATATCATACATGAATATTTGGATTTGCGAAAGCTCTGTTCAAAGTCGGTGATGATCGAGCTCACAATCGATCAAAAACAACAACAAATTGATGAATCTGAGCAGTGTTTCAAGCTATTCCACCATAAAAAATCCGAATTTATGCGTCGATATGTGACAATGGATGAAACTTGACTCCATCATTTCAAACCAGAATCAAAACGATCGTCATCTGAGTGGAATGCGCGTGGTGAACCGACTCCAAAGCGTGCAAAGTCGCAACAGTCGGCATCAACTAACCTAAAAAAGGAAAAATCGCAACTATTTAAATAACGTTATTGGAGTTTCTGAAAGATGAAATTGCGGTATAAATGACCCATTTGAAGAAAAAGAAATTGCTGTGTCATCAAGACAATTCGCCGTTTAACAAACCAATGAAAACGATAGCAAAATTACATTCTGCAGATCCAGCCCCCAATGACTTTCTCCTGTTCTCAGACCTCAATAGAATGCTCGCTGGAAAGAAATTTAGTACTAATGAAGAGGTTACCGTCAAAACTGATTCCGAAAACTGAACATCACTACTTTTGCACAGGTGTCGCTCTAAGAGCGCCTCAAGGATAAGACAAACAAATCTCCAACCTTTCTTCGATGTTCCAGGCTATCAAGAATGCACGTGATGTGCGCGTCTCCAATCAGGCGGATGGATCTTTTCTGGATAGAATCCAGCAGTTTCAGGGTACGTTTGGGGGCAGAGCCCCACACATTACTCCAAAGAAGGTATGATCTGAGTTTTATAAAGCATCAAAAGTTGCTAAGGTGTATACAGTTTTCTGGTTCGGAACAATGATCCAAGCTTTTGAGAAGCAGCCTTTACAATTCTTGCAACATGCCATATTGGTGTCCACTTTAAACCCTGACAAACTTATCGAAGCAGAAAGCGGAATTGTCTGACATGACATTACTATATCCGGTTAGGAGAAAACCCATGCATGGATTTTGGTGGCAATGAATTGGACCTGGTTACTTTCACGACAATTCGAAATTTAATAATAACCTAAACTTTTCTCAAGTTAAATAATTTTAGTAATAAATAATTCAACTTGGATTAGTTTAAGTTACCACTTCTGTCGGGCATCCCGAAACTCACACGTTTTTTCAATTTTATGAAGCAGCACTATTGAGTTTTCTCATTATTCCAAGTCGTTACTTTTAAAGCAACCGATTTACATTATTTTTGGAAATTTGAAATATCACAATGGTTTTAATCACAGCCTAATCGAGAATATTGAGCTTCTACAGAAAATCGACTCCGAATGAGAATACAAATGAACGCATTCGAACAAGAAGATTAGATAAGTGTAATTACTGATTTATTACAGGAAGTGGATAAAGAGAAGAGGGTGCGACGTGAGTTCGCTAATCGGCTGAAAATGCCTCACCTCCAATCCCGTTTGAAAACCTCCTATTAAACTCTATAGAACGTAGGCCGGGCCATCTTTAGATGAGAAATTATATTGGAAGTCAGTGTCACTGTTTTTCTAGTTTGAAAGCCGTCGTTTTTTGGAATTTCTTCTTGGCGTTTCGCTGGCGCGAGTCGCTAGCTGCCCGTTGCTGTCATCGGACAGCAAGCCAAGATGGTTAAACCTCTGAAGAAGCTAGCCACTCGCGCCAGCGAAACGTCAGGAAGAAATTCCAAAAATCCACGGCTTTCAAACTCGAAAAATAGTGACACTGAAAACCTCGGCCGCGAAAGTCTAAACCATTTTGTTATATTGAAAGTATGAATATGATGCCGTGTATAAGTTATCGATGAACTGAGACATCATTAAATTTCCAAGAAGTAAGGTGCTTGATTGAAGAATGGTAATTTTGAGCTTAATGAGTTCAGCTTGATGTTACAATATGAAAATTGAAGCATGGTGGAGAGCAGATAAACGTACAGTCATCTAAACAATGTCGATATAGGAAATTGAAAAGTACATAACTATATATAAATAGAAAACTCCAACAACCATTCAGGAAAAAATAGAAAGGAATTAAAAATATTTCTTGATCATCACATTACATATCTTCAATACAAAAAAACATGAGGTAGATACATTTTTAATATTCTCTTCATAAAATCTGTTTATCTGTCACACTCCTACGAACGACAACCCTCAGAAGTTGAAACTTGTGCGAGATAAGGATTAACGAGGTATTACCTTATAACGTGTGATTCCTAACACGGGTGGGACGGTAGCAAGTGGTAGCATCGTTCAGACTAGGGCTTGAACCACTGACCAACACGGCAGTCAATTCGAGTGAGTGAACAAAGCACCCACGTCGAACCGCCTGGCTACCAACCGCCATTTTCAAATATTTCTGAATTTTGTCAGACGTATTTTTTGTGGCTATGAAATGTATATCACGTAAGTTTCGAATTTCAAATTTACTGACGAGTTTTCAAACATTGATCTTCATTTTGACCTTTACATTGTAAACTGTCGAAAAGAAAGATGAAATGAAACTAGAATCCCAAACTGAATATTGCATCCGTTGCAATGCCCCTTATATTGCAAATATAAACGAAACTCAGGTATTGAAAAACCGCAGACAACATAATGGTAAGTTTTTAAAGATAAACATGAATGTACCTATAAAAACTGCTTCATCGTTTCAACCTGTACTATGTAACTCTGAAGACAGAACTTTGAAAAATGAAAATATGGGATATATGAAATAAACTGTAAGAACTGTGAAAAAAGTATATTGGACAAACTAAACGAGCAATTGAAACTAGTTTTGAAGAACACGTAGCTCATATCCAATATCGAAGATCAGAAAACTCTTGTATAGCTCAAAAAATTTCAGAGAACAGCTAAAGAATAAATGAACACTGTCTGATCTTGCGAAGTGAAGGCACACCAAGAAGAGTGTTAAAGTTCTGACGATTGGGAGCAGTACTTGTTCTGCATTTTATTTTCAGTGGCACAGTATATATGACGAAAATTCAATAATTATTTTATGGAGTTTCAGTTGATTACTGCTAATTATTCGGAGCGTATTTCAACAAACCATAGAAAAACATAGCAAAAGTCTGAAGAAATCCAAAACTTATGGGGAAAATATCCAGTAAATGTTTTGAGTAGTTGCAAAAGGAATGATCCAATTTCAGTGAATCCCTTAAACTTATATTCGAACTATTGTCACTGGGAATGCAAATACCTTTTTCAGTTTTTAATATTCTATTTTCTGTTTTTCTCAAAATTAGATATTATTTTTAATGCATGAGTTGATCAGATAAATTCTATTATTGAAGTATAATACGTTTTCCGTTCAGTAGATTTTCCTTGCCAGGCCCATAGACTAACCGTTCCTCAAATAACCAGATCTCTTTTGATTCGTTATTAAATATGGAATATGAAATTCACGACATTGGGCAATATCAGCCAGGGTAAAGTGGTTTTGTCATTAAAAGCAATTCAGTTAAGTAAATGGGGTTCGATAAATCAAAGTAATGGGACAGAAGTCATATTATTTTTTTCATCTCCGAAAATTATTAAGGATTCTTTAAGGTTTTGGTCTGAAGAAAAAATCAATTTTATGTAATATATACATTTTTGAAATTCTTCTCCACAAGAATGAATCGAAATCCAATATATCTGAAGTGTAATATGAAGTTGGGATATTCATATTTGTGTATTAACATATTTATTTCAAATTATTTGACTATACTTTAATTTGAAAGATTTTGTTTCTGTGGGGTAATCGATAAAGTTCAGAAACTTTTCTTCTGAATCATATCACCATAGGTACTTCAAATATTTTTCTTAACCGAAAAAAAAAACAGTTTCTGGCTTTTTTATTATGGTTATTATTGTAATGAAAAATAGACGCTTAATATCTATTTTTGGCAACAAATTTTTATTGCTATTTCCTCTCAATTGTGCTTCTGTTATTCAACAATTTTTTTGGTGAAGGTTTGCATATAAAACTTCGAATATTCAAGGAAATACTCTAGATGAAAAATTTGAGTTCATGAAATTGTAACATAAATGAAAAATCTAAAAAAAAATCGAAATATATCGATAGGTTTTTCACTTGATTAAAAATACATTAATATGATCATTTTCTATTTTTAATTTCTTTTGTAAAACTGCGTTATAAATGGAATAATTGATTTTGTAGCGAATCCGATAATCTGATAATCCAATAAGGATTTGAATTAGGTTGTTTGAAAAGT
Organism: Leptinotarsa texana; assembly: GCA_015342105.1. NCBI lineage: Eukaryota > Metazoa > Arthropoda > Insecta > Coleoptera > Chrysomelidae > Leptinotarsa > Leptinotarsa texana. The sequence goes on along the minus strand of WOGN01004860.1, from coordinate 2,459 downwards.
TTTGTCCGTTTTAATATCATTAGTTTTTTTACCTTTATATCTGAATAGATATTCATTCTACTATGTCATGGCATATACATCGTACTGATTGATAGATTTGAACATGATACTGTTCATTTTTTTCAAATTTAAATTTTTTGCCGTTTTTCAGCTCATTATGATGTCGATAAGCGTTTTTGGCCAATTTTTCTCTACAACTGAAGCACTGCAGAAACAGACTGAATCCAGGACGAGGATTTGAAGACCCTAGTGGAGATTGACCCATCATAAATAGTGTGTGGCATGGATTTAAAACTGGACGATATCTCCCATGTGGTTTTTGATGGTTTAAAACATATTGGAAAGGTCAAAAAGCTCGAAAAGTAGATGATCCACGATTTAGCGACTGACAGAAAATGTCACATTTTGACGTCTGTTCTTCTTTGCTTTTGCGTCACCAAAACAATCCTTTTGTGGATCGTCGTCACGTGTGATGAAAAGCGTCGCTATTACATTCAACAGTTGTTTAGTACGAAGCGAACATATTGACAATATCTAGAGGGTTGTCGTATGTTGAACTATTATATTTCATAACATCCAGCACTGAAATCATTATATGCTTTTTTTATTTTAACCTGTTAAGTTTGTCATAATATTCAGTTCGATGAGAAAGTGTTTCAGCCTTGAATTCTCTGTTCATTTAGCTATTAGAACATGTCAAAAAGTTACAGCTTTGACACATCTGAAGGACTGAGTCGCTACATCAGCTTACCTCAATTAGACCAATCTGCTTCTAAGACCAATATTAAGATCAAGATTATTGGTTACTGTGATTTTCCATTACAGTAAAAGTGATGTTGGAAAGAATCAAAGGTATTTACAAAAATAAAGGTATTTACAAAATGAAACCGATAACCGCTAATGAAATCATCATTTTGCTTCCTACTACCTGGACTATTCGAGACCCCTCGCCACCAAACGCAAAAGGGCGGCCACCGCCCCCCAGGGGGGCGAACGCAGGCCAACGAGCGAGGAATTTCCGGTTGCGCTCGTTACGGAAGAGCCTCCATTGTGTGTGACGTCATAATTAACAAACTAAACTTAACATGTGCTTTCCTGTCGCCATTGTCCTCTTCCGAATTAACGGGCCAGTTTCCTTTCGATACCACTCGTATATCAAGTGACCCGTGCGGGCGCGCCGCCGTTTTTGCATGTTCGCGGCCAATCCGCAGCCGGGGAAAGAGGTGCGTGATTGATGAGTTTTCGCCGCAAAGGAAAGCGTGGGATGGGGCGAGGGAAATATTGTCGCGGAAAGCGAATTGAACCATTTATTCCGACTGGTATATGAACTTTGGATACCAGCGAAAAATTGGCTCTGGAAAATAGTTATGAAAAAATGTTGATGACGTTTTCAGAAAATCCGAAACGTTTACCTCCAGAAATACCGATTAAAGAAAATGAAACAGTTGTTTGTAGTGAAAAAATGTAAGACTACAAATTATTTACATTACCGAGCACGGGGGGGCCTTCAATGGGCGAAGCATCTATACCATCCTACTTTTCTGAGGTATCTATTCTGTTACAGTCACAAGCGATGCATATAAAAGAAATATACAGAAAATGAAATATGGACGGTTTTTATGTAGTTTACTTTGAAACTCCATAACCACCTAAAAGACATTATTCTGATATGATAGATTGTTGGATGTAGTTGTTACTACGTGGTAGGAGATGAAAAAATGAGAATTTAAATTTTCTATGTTTTTGTAACACTTTTATTTGTGACTAACGTTAGTGCAGTTTCGTCATTTTTGAAAAAATACAGAAAACAATTTAGACACTTATATACCTATACAATACAGTAACAGACGGTCCATAATGACCTTAAATCTGAAAACCGGCAAGTAGACCAAGTCAATTTGGTCATTTAGCAGGTTACAGCCGTAATGCTTATGTTTATGAATTTCCAAGGATTCAAAATAATTGAATTTGCAACCCTTGCCTGCATAGTGCAAAATTTCCGTATCGTTTAGATTGGGGAACATGTGGTTGCCTTCCAAGGAATGGTTTGAAAACGTCGAATCATTTTTTCCGAGTCTGAAGGACCTTTTGTATTCGACAAACCGTTTCTGAGAAACTTCATTCCCATCGTCCCACATAAACATTATTAAACTCAAGCTTATAAAATCCAGATTTGTTCATCTTGTCTACTTCATTTTTGGCATTAATATAGTTTAAAAAACTAAACAACCCGCTTTTAAGGAACATCGAACTAGAAAGTTACAAATATTTTTTTAAATAAGCTTAAAACAATAACGAACGAAAAATACTAGTATTATTGTGAAAAAAGCCACGGGCGACTGATATACAAAAATATGGCAAAAAGCGCACACGCTTTTTTCACAATAATACTAGTATTTTTCGTTCGTTATTGTTTTAAGCTTATTTAAAAAAATATTTTCAACTTTTTAGTTCGATGT
>WOGN01004858.1:0-13694 GCA_015342105.1 Leptinotarsa texana | reverse complement strand
GTAGTTATCACTTATGTCATGACATTGCTAAGCAACCAACACAATAAAGTTGTTTGACATTTCAGTAATTCAATTTATTTCGAAAATGTCACTTCCTATGCGTGGAAACACCTATGCAGTAACCGAGGCAAATACAGCAAGATCAACGGAATATCATTAAACGAATTGTTCTTTTAATAACTGTGTTCAATAAATAATATTGTTCGAATTGCAAAAAATTTTCTCACCGAATATCCCTCGAACATTGATAAAAAACTCATAATTTTATCACAACTTCCTAAAGCACATTATTTTAGGAACGTGCTTTCGAAAACTGTGATAAAATTATTTCGTTAGATATCAATGTCCTTTGGATATTATAGCTGATAACAATCGATTATATTATCACTTAACTTGGCACATATATTCATATTGGATGAACACCATATGTACGAACCGAAGAAAGATAATATTTTACAAAGCCAAATGTTGACTTATTATATAAAACGAAAAGTTTGCATGCTCAAAATATTCCAATTCCATCATCCATTTGTACCTCAGAAATTCTCTAACAATCTCATGAAAGTCGATATCATAAAAAAGCTTTGTAGGACATCCTGGATTACCGATCTTCAGATCATCTAGAATATGATTCCCTGAAATGTTTTGCTGACGTTCAGATAAGATTCGAAGGATAACACAATGAGGGCAATCATAAGAAAGTTTGCCGCTAGAGGGCGTTGACTGGCGTGGTTCTTTCGTTATTTACGTACTAGCAAACCGCTCCGGCTACTCAGGGGTGCACTGCTGACCCTAAATATAAATTCACTCACCGGAAATTGAAGGGCATGGAGAAACAGTGATGAAAAGATAACTTTGTTTCATGAACGCGTCATTTTCCCCCGAGGCTGGCGCTCCAGTTGAAATATTCAAAATTTCTTCCCTATTGCATATCTAAAACAAAACGAACCTACATACAAAATGTCAGCCTCCCAAAATATACCAGTATGGAGAAACAGTGATAAAAACGCGTCTGGCACCTTGGTTGAAAAATTCAAAAATCAATTCCTATAGCACATCTGCAACATAAAATGAATCTCCATACAAAATTTCAACCTACGAGTATGTACCGGTTCATTTTATGAACGCTCCTCTTTCCCCAGCAGCTGGCGCACCAGTTGGAATATTTGAAATTCCTCTCTTATCGCATATCTACAATAAACGAACCCACATACAGAACTTCTGCCTCCGAAAATGCGGTTGTGGTACGGAGAAACAGTGATGAAAAGTAATTTTCATATGTGAATGCGTCCGTTTTATCCCCGAAGGGTGCGTCCCAGTTGGAATATGTGAAAATCCATTCTTATCACACATCCACAACGTAAAAATAACCTACATAGAAAATTTCAGCCTCCGAAAATATATCGATACGGAGAAACAGTGACAAAAAGGTAACTTTTATATGTAAACTCCCCACTTTTACCCCAACGGGAGGCGCCACAGTTGGGATATTTGGAAATCCGTGACTTTTGCATTTATAAGTATAGATGGATAAAATTATAATTTTTTTTTATTATGCAAAGGGGAGTTGAGAATTCTTATGAAGATTGGAGTTTGGAGGCCAGTGATACTAGGAAGGAATGTACGAGTATTATATTCAGCGGTAATATGCCAAGTACTGCAGCCTAATCAGAGCTGGTTTTTTATGTGGCTTAATAATCCGGAATTCGAGATACTCAGCTGTAAGTCTGTACGTTGAACCGTTTTCGAGATAGAAGGCGGAGAGCGAGCGGTCACAGGATCACTTCAGGTCAAACGGTGCCTCTGGTTAAAACGAGCCATATACAGCGTGACTCATGGTCGATGGTAGGTTAGACTTTTCTGGAAAACGCAAGCAATGATTATATTATACACATATACACAATGATGTGTATAATAAATAATTTCATAAGAACTTCCTTTGAATAATCGATATTTGCACTTATTTTGGAAGATGATTCGAAACATCGTCGATAACTCTTTGTGAATCACTTATAAACATAACCGAACTGCTATAAGCTTGATAATTGCATTGCTAGCAAAATCCAAATTCTAAGAAAAAATAATGAAGAGACTTTATTGAGAAAACTTGACGATTTAGGTATAGGAATATGATATATCATCTCAAAGCATTTTTCACAATCTTTCAATTCATCGAGTAATATACAGGGGTGTCATTTAAAAAAATGGACTTTCGACTACTTTTATGCACAATGGAAATAATAATAATTTTAGCACGCCCTGTATGATATGGAGTCCATTTCTTGGTGTTTTTCGAATATCTCGAGTTTGTCCAAACTATCAGCAAAATACTAACTTTTCATGAAATGAGAGTACTGATGTACTTAATTTCAATCAAGGCTATGTTTTGGACCATATTTAGCACCATTTATTTTTTATCTCGAAAACAGATAGAGATAGGTATAGGACATTATTAACAAAAAAGTATTAAAATACTAGAGCAATTCCAAAAATGTATTAATATACGGGGTGCTCTATTTAAAAAAATATAATTGCTAGGACTTTTTGATAGAAGTGACAATGCCGCAATACTGAAAATATTTTAGATCGATAGAACAGGTAAGGAAATGTGAGAGGTGAAATTTTCAGAAAAATCATGCTTTGCGATTTCCAGAAACGTCTAACCTACCATCGACCGTGAGTTACGATGTATAAGTCCATATACTTCAGTATTTGTTGTAACCTTTCTTTTTCATGTCTTAAACTCCATTTTGATGTAGACTGTGAAAAATTTGAAACATTAATGTTAAACTGCCAATATCTATCATTGGCTCACTCATAAATATATCAATTATGTGATTTTAACTGTATTGGAAGTAACGCGTAATAGGCTGAGGTGTCTGTTTCTTCTCTAAATATACATTTCCGTGGGTAGGGGAAGGGTAGGGACAGAAGAGAGGAAGGGGAGGGAGTGGAGTGGAGGCGTGTCTGTACACGCGTGAAAAATATATTTAACAAAACAAGTGTTGCATTTTTGTAAAACTATTTAGTGACAATCTCACAAAAAACTGTTTTTTGAATACTTTTTCAAAGTCATTTATACACTGACATTTATACATTTGTGATTATTGGTCCACTGATGAACAGGACTGTGTTTGCAAATCATATTTCTCAAATAATCATATGATGAAGTACCTAATATAAGATTTTTATATTTTCAGGTTTTGTCCTTCGGTTTTTCTGTACTTGGCCAGTGTAGTTCCCGCAATATGGCTTCTGGAACTTGACAAAGTTGATAGAAAAATGAAGGCGTTGGGAGATCTACCGATGAATCTTACCACGGGAAGCCAACTCAAAGAACTGAGTACTCTTTTCGCTGGGGTATGTATGCTTAAGATTTTAAGGCATGTGACAATGGGTAATCGTATATCCTTCTTAAATGTAGTTCTAGTGGCAATCAATAAGTAAGTATTCATAAATAAAAACAGAGTCCGAAGAACATTACATAACTCATCCGAAACCCTCAACTTTCGAATGGGGCAATATATAACGGCCGGAAAAATTTTTGTAAAATGGTATTATTTCTATTACTTTTATATAAAGAAGCCAATAGTGTGACATCACTTGCTGCCGAGAGAGTGCTATCAACTTTATTTCAAATGTAAAGGGGGAAAGTAGTTTTACAATAGGTGCATTACATTTCAACCTCGGTATGATACGGTATGCAACGATAGCATTACATTTCAACCTCGGTATGATTTATCTTATACATGAAAAATCATTTGTGAAAATTTAAAATGTTTTCTTTCGGCCCCCTGTTGGAATGTTTCCGGGGTAATGCTAGCACAAGTTTCGGAAATTCTGTCTCAAAGTTCCTCTATTGTCCCAGATCGATACATGAACTTACGATTCAATATAGTCCCAAGGCAAAAAATTGACGAGAGGAGTCAAATCCGGTGAACTAGCAGGTCATTCCAACGGATCTTATCACGCCCACTAATCCACATGTCTATGTCTGAAACAACCAATTCCTTAAAGACCTAAAAATATGGTAGCTCACCATCTTGTTAGAAAACAACTGGAAATTTTATTTCATCTTGATTGCTGGCCACACTTTCTTAAATATATGTATGGATGATGTTCTGAAAAATTTATGAATCTAAATCACCAGTCAGATTTTCCTTAAATATGTGGAACCAACAATATGGTACCCCAGCGACGTTTTTTTCTCAGAAGTTTGAGTGTGATGTTCTTGAAAAATATGTGGATTTATGTCTTGACAAATATCGCACATTTTGGCTTGACATTTTCCTTCAAGAAAAAAGTGAGTTCGTCACTGAAACAGATATTTTTATGCGGTTTCGATTTGCAATCGAACGTTCGGATATTAATTCACAAAACTGCATTTTTCTGTCAGAGTCATCTTCATTTTATTTATGTAATATCCAATTGAAACTTATGTTTTTCGAAGCATTTCTTGACGGTGGTTCTTGAGACCATTCTCACTGTTGTCGTGGACTGCACGAGTTATTTACCATAAACTCGAGGATTGTCCGAGATACATTTTTTCCAGCTCTTCAAGCTCTAGCTACACTTCCAGTTATTTTAAATTTTTCAACTAACTCCCTGTGATATCCTCGGCAGATCGGATCCCTAGGGAATCTTGAAATGAAAATTATGCCCGGCCTAGACACAAATGAGGATTGCTTCTGTTTTTCCTGGGAAGATTAGATGCAAACCATTTTTAAAAATTCAAAAGAGTGAAGCGAATACCAATAGTAACAGCTGTTGAGCTAACACAATACTTACTCTTCGTCAGTAGAGTGATACAATGTGGATTCTTATCTAAACAGTCGATCAATAAAAAACCTAAATCGGATTAAAAATAGAAATGCGCTATTTTGGTCTATTACTTTGGTTCAATTTTATTCCAAATACAATTCATTTCCATAAACAATTTTTTCTTCTCACACATTACAAATCGTTTAACCTGTGATAACTAACTTTGGAGCTGTTTCGGTCCTTTTTTTGATTGCAAGTTACGAATTATCATTTTTCTAGTATCTAATTCATACACCAATAACTCTGCAACCGGTATCCAAATTCAAAACAGTACCTATAGATTGTTGTATAGAGAATTGAAAAACATTTTGAGTGAAAGGACACAAGACTCACCTGTTGAATATATTTTAAATTCACCTACCTGTGACTGAATACGTCAAATGAAGGAAGAAAGTAGGTGAGAAATACACTAAAAGTACTAATTCTATTCAAAACTTTTATATAAACTGACAGAGTGTACAAAAAATCCATGAACATTTTAATCAAACACACCTCCTTTCTATTTGAAAAAAGTTGATAGCACCCTCTCTGCGGTGAGTGGTGTCACACAAATGGCTTTTTTATCAAAATATACTAGAAATTATCCCTTTTCATGAACATTTTGTCCCGTTCTAAAGTAAGGAGGGGGGACTATTTACGTTCGCACTATATACGAGTGTGTGAATTATATGCATATTTGCAGTGTTAATCTATAATTATAAATGCTTAAGTCACTCACTTAATACTCACTCATTCATCTTTGTTTCTCCGTACTGGTAAGTCCTAGGAAGCTATAATTTGGTATAATTTGGATTTTTGAATAGTCCAACTGGGGCACCAGCCGCGGGGAAAAAGCGCGTTCATGAAATAAAGTTATGTTTTCATCACCGTTTCTTCATACCGGTATATTTTCAGAGGCTGAAATTTTGTGTGTAGGTTCGTTCTATATTGTAGATGTGCAATAAGAAAGTATTTCAAAATATTCCAACTGGGGCGCTAGCCGTGGAGAAAAAGGCGTGTCATAAAACAAAATATATTTCCATCACTGTTTCTCCATGCTCTTAAATTCCCGGTGAGTGAATTTATATTTAGTGTCTGAATTGCACCAATGCGGAGCCGGGGCGGTTCGCTAGTATATTATGTGTTGATACATAATTATTAAGAAGTTATCATGAAATATATTGTGATATGTTGTAAAATCTACATGAACAAGCATTCAACTCAATGAAACATAAAGCTACTGAAATCTATGTTTTTATATTTTACTAGAAATATATCGAATATGTCTGTGAATTTATTTTGAAATAATCCTTCGATAATACCCATTTCTGTCTTACGAAAAATCACCAGAATTAAAAAAGTTCCATTACATTTGAAGGGAGGGGAGGTTGTTCATTCGAATAATACACAATATAACGCCTCTCCGCCTATTTCAGATCATTTTGAATTAGCATCATACAATATATTGAATTGGGCTCAATATATCTATTGTTTGAGATGATATGTAGAGTAAAATATCATATTGGACATCAATAAATAGTGTTAATCATTTTAATTGCAGGTTCAAATACAATTGCCAGAAATATCGATGAGTACGGAGACTTGGATAACATTAATTGAGCAGTTTTTAATGTTGATTCTCATAATTGGAAGGTGGATGTTGCCAAAAGGTGATCTCACCAGAGATCAGCTTAGCCAGTTATTACTGGTTTATATTGGTATGCACTTAAACTGATTTTCCTAGGAACTTACTTTGTCGTGGATCAGCTCAATTTTGTTGCTTTGATAAGTGTAATCTGATGTTATTTTGATAAATGTGCTCCCTGATATTTTCGTTGAATTTATGTCATAATTGTGGATAATGTTCTGACATCGTAATATAAAAATATTCAACCATGATATCCTACCAGGGAAATGAAACAATATTTATTGAATTGATAAATGAATATATTTCTCTAGACAATAGTTGAAATATCAGACTGAAATAATTTATAAAATCTATAGTGAAATTCCTGTGATATATCATAGATGATCAATTACGATAAATTCTATTTACTCAAATTACATACACTTTATCATATTATAAAGAGAAGAGATTTGTTTTTGACAGATAGGACAAAAACTACCTTACCGATTTGAAAAATTCTTTTATGTATAATAAGTTACTGTTACCCCGTGGATTAACCAATAATTAACTACACTGAACTATTATCAAACTTAACTTTATTTCACTTTGAATACAAACAAACACTTCCACTGAAACTTCAACTATTACTCGAATGTGTATCTCCTTACTAGATCGCTTAGCGTACCGCATTATAACTTTCACTTGACTATGTCGATATGCTGGTGGCTAGCCTTCATATATAGTAATCGAATGCGCTGTATATAGTAATTTCGCCGAAACTCCTTCGAAGGCGGTAGCATTATTCTCGCTACATCTAGAGCGGCCCCGAACATCGTAAATTCGCGCGCTCTCAGCTACGCTGGCTACCAGTGGCAGCCAGCGTTATTTTCCTCAGAGTTACATTCACAACACTACCCCCTTTCCTGAGGTTGTTCGCCCGAACAACATTCCAAGAGGGGACATCACGACCCATGTAAGGACTCAGGCCCCCTATGTGAATAACTTTAGACTTGCTTCTGGGTGACTATTGGAATATGTATACCAGATCGTTTATCTTATTGTTTACCAAGTAAGGTCCGTGCCATGATCTCTGCAACTTGGGACACAAACCTTTCCGACGTTGGGGTTGGTAGAGCCACACTGCATTGCCCTCCTTGAAGCTCACTAGCAGCGACTTTTTGTCAAATCTTTTCTGGCACACAATACATCTATTGGAAGCTTCAGACTCCTACCAGTTAACAACATGGATGGTGTTTAACCTGTCGCGTTATGTTGGGAGCTCCTGTATGCCAACAGAAAAAGAGGAACCAATTCAACCCAATCTCTTTGGTTTTCGGATAGGTAGTTTTTGGAGCGATTATACTCCTCGTCCATTTCGTCGAACTGGGTGAAACCAGTTGTTCTTGTTTTCTTTATTTCCAACAGAGTTATTATTTCCTTCCATAAATCCTATTCGAAGTTGCGGCCCTGATCCGAGTGTAGTTCTTGGGGTATTCCGTGTCTGGTAATTACAATCTGCCACAGGGATTCTGCCACCATTTTAGCCTCTTGGTTGTGTAAGGCTACTACTTCAGGCCATTTGGAAAAGTAGTCCAGCACACTTCTTACCGGATGTGGTCATAGGGAGTGGTCCCAGAATGTCAAATACAATTCTCTCGAAAGGGCTACCACTGAGGTACTGCTTCAACTGTCCTCTTTGCCTCATCTACGGACCCTTTCTCGAATAGCACAAGTCACAGCGCTTACATCACTCTTTTACGTCTCGACACTAATTCACCCATTAGTACTTCTCGCGCACTGTCGCTAGAGTTCTATTTACTCCGAAATGCCCTCCAGTGTGACCATCGTGGAGCTGTTCAAAGATACTCGGTATACACGACTTTGGAAGGATTATCTAGAATTTGTGGGTTCTTCCATCCGGGCTTTCCCATTTTCGAGTGAGATAGTCATCTCGAATACTCATGGAATCCCATTGGAACCGGTAACCCTTTTCCTGCTGGCCGTGCTTAGAAATAATTCTGACCTCACCCCTTCGGCAATCCATTCTCGTTCAGTTTTCAAGGCGGGATCCACCTGGACAAGGGATACGGACAGACAATATATATATATATATATATATACTAGACTAGATCGCTTTCCATACCACACTGTAACTTCCACTTGACTGTGTCGATATGCTCGTGGCTAGCCTTTATATATAGTAATCGAATGCGGTAGAAAATTCCGTCGAAGTCGATCGCATTATTCCCGCTGAATCTAGAAGGGCAACGAACATCGTACATTTGCGCGTACATTTTGGAGGAAAATAATCCTGCCCTACATCAGATGAGTTACAGATAAAATAGAAAAAATTCTGTAACGAAACAAACATAAAAACAACATGTGAACCAACGAAAATCATGAGGAACTCTTTGAACACAAAAGACAAAGTAAACCTAGAAAACCAAGGCATACATGAAATCGCATGTGGAGATAGCAGCGGAGAATACATCGGCCAAACAAATAAGCAAATATCAGTCAGATTGCAAGATCACACACTCTCGCCTCACAATAAAGAAACAACCCGACTCCAACATTTCTTGCAAATAGATCGCCAGTATACAGCACCAGAAAACCAGAATGATAAGGGAGGAAATCGAAACTGATTAGATAAGCAGAAAACAAAAGATGACGCACACAACCTCTCAGCTGCATGCAAAACCATCAAGGCCAGTGCACTACCAATATCAAACATACCGCCCAGAGCAATAATCATTGTGCCTCCAGTGAAGTGTGCATCACACCATTCCGATTGCCATCTTGATTTAATTCAGGATAGAACCTGCCCTACCCTTAAAGCGTACTTCCCATGAAATCTTCCAATCGAAGTACCAGCGCTCAAGGTCGTCCAATACATGTTGCATGTAGATGACTTCGAGCTCACGACCCATGAAAGAGGCGAAAAGAGCCTTGTCGTCGGCGTGTAGGGTAATTCTTACGCGATCGGACCACGGAAGGAGGAGGGTCTACTGTCACCTGAAAGATTCTGCTCTTCAGAAAGGACCAGATTCACCGGACAAAACCCCGGGCAGGCCGAACTCAAGTGAAGAAGGCCTTCATACCAGACACGGTTGAAAGCCTTCGAAATGTCCAAAAAGACTAAATGGACGTTCTTCTTATTGTTAAGCTAGTGGATGGTATTTTCAACCAGCCTCAGAACTTGTAATTCAGTGAAGTGGTCCCTTCGGAAATTAAATTGCTCGTTAGGCAGAACATTTCGGTCCTCGATTTCTTCGCCGAACCTTTGCCGGACAACTCTTTTGGCCAGCTTAGCCACTGAGGAGAGCATGCTGATCGGGTGGTGATTCTGTGAGAACAGCGGGTTCTCAAACTGTTTCGGGATCATCACGATCACTGCATGCCTCCAATCTTCTGTGGAAGTGCCTAAAGTCCAGTGGGTTATTTATAATGTTCAAGAACTTGTTGACGCAGTTTTTCGTGAGTCTCTTCAACAACCTGTTGGTTATTGTCCATAGTCAGTGCTTAGCGTTTGATTCGTCAACAGCAATTGTGGGAATATTGGTTCGCATCTGCAGTTAATCCAGAGATTCAGGAAGAAAATGGTTCTGCGGAGGGTTATAAGCCAAATTTCGACACCCACGGCCTCAGTTCTGTGTAATCCGATATTATCAATGGCATATTGAACACTCCGGAAAGATCGTTTGACAAAAATCCCAACTCCTCCAGCACGTCCAACACACTTCCTGTGTAATTTGGAATGACAAAGGGTTTGTTGCGCAGATGGGTCTCTTGAATCATGGTCACGTCGATGTTACAGTGAATCAAGAAATTTTAAAAGTTGTTCTAGAATAAAGTTATGGGACAAATTTCATTGGAATTCAAAAAGACGGGGCAATGTAGGCTGTCCAGCCATTAATCAGCTTCGGTTAGCACGTTTCTATTCACAGTAAATATTTAACTGAGTACGGGGTTCATCCCAAACCCTCACATTCAGTGGGTCTTTGACCTCATAGATGTACTTCTGGTATTTGATGATTAGTACAAGGATCAGAGGCAGCGATTTGATAATTCGCTTCATGCAGGTAACAGAAATAGAGGCAACGCCCCTATTTTAGAGCTCTTACGAATATCGGAGATATCCAAGTGCTCTGGAATACCCCGAAAGATGGCTCTGATTTGTCGGACTTTCGGGATTGAATATGTATGGTGAGGGATTTTCTTCTTCTTCATGCAGGTTAACTGATTCGGATTATTTTATTTTATCCTTCGCAATGAGATTAGTTAGTTCCACCCATTTGTCCTTCTGACGGGCAATGATGGACGGCAGCTGGAAATATCCATAGAAAATATGAAGGAATAATGTGGGGATAACTCTTTCTTCTTCGTTGAATCTTCCACCACTTTTAGCTCTTTTCTCGGGTTTTTTATTGGCTTTCTTCTCGCGTTTTTCTCCACTGGGATTTGGTTAAATAACTCCGTCTTATATAGACTATACTCAGTCCAAGACCGTTTGCAGCACCAATGTTTATGACAATTTGGATTCAGGTCTAACTTACCCTTTATTTCAAAGCTTTTTCACTGAGGATGGATATCATCCCTTCTCGGGGTGAAAAATGTCCGGAAATGGATAGATTGAATAAGTCTGAGTAATTTTCATTTCATAGTTTTTTTGGAAGTCAATATTTTCCAACAAACTTGCGAATGGAAGTGTTAATTTTCCAACTTATAAACCCATCTTTTTAGGCGGTTTTTCAGGAATAAGTCAAAGAAAGTATTATATAGGACAAAATTATTATTAATGTTAGATTAACAAAACAGTCTGATAAAATATTTCTACACATCTACTGCACATCTTGTGGGAGGGCCTTCTCACCGGCAATGACTCAGTCCGGCAGCTGTAGCTCATAAACAAAAAACCGGTGGGTTCATGGTGTGGGTAGACCCAATATAAATGGAGTAATAGCTTGTTGAAGGTTGATTATTATTCGTCAAACACCAAAATTGAAAGTTTCAAAGTGAAGTAACAAAAAACAATGCATTTTTCTAGAAAAACTTTTTCAAATGCCATAGTTTTTATTACCTTAATTGTCACCTCAAGCAAAAATGTTCGATATCACTCCACAATTCACGTTATTCATTTACTTATAATGTGCTCTAGAAGTTTGATCGGTTTACTGTGCTTAGTTTTAAAAAAGTTTGAACTTAAAACGAAAAGAATATTTTGTTGATTTTGCAAAAAGTTCCATCTAACTCCAAAACTATTGATGATAAGCAAAATATAGGTATAATGTGTGCTTTTGTCAATGTGCCTTTATAGTATTATCAATAGTTATTTTGAAGAATAGATATTTTTTGCAAAATTTAAAAAAAATTTCATTTCACTTCAGGCTCAATTTTTTTCAAAACTAAGCAGTGTTCTTTCGTAAAGTGGTGATGATTATTTTCAATTGGGTTGTTATTAGAGAGTGATTTTCACATTTTTTCGCATAATAAAAAAGGGACTTTTATGAAAAATAAAAGAGAATGTTTTTAAAGCACTTCTGTTTATATTGGGTCTACCGACACCGTCTCATTTTATAAGCTTCATTTTAACTTCAAATTATGTTTTCGATAAAGTACTCACTTTTTGAGTTACTTGCAAAAGTCCGAGATAAAACGTGGGTTTATTGGTTGAAATGAATCAAAAAGAAATATAACTTTATAGTAAATGGTTTTTCAATTGGCGCGGGTAGATTTTGGCGCCCCATGGCGGCCATTTTGTTTTGGTGACATCTATCAAATCTTTTGTTTATTATTCAGTGGTTTATGCCAAGTCATCATGGCTAGTAACGCGATTGAACAGCACGTTCAAATGATAAAACTTTATTATCAAAATGAGTGTTCGTTAACGCATTGCGCCCATTTTACGGTAGACGTGGTGGCCCTTCACAGTCGACTCTTCAACGTTTGGTGGCCAAAATTGAGACGACCAGTTCAGTAAACAATCATCAGCCAACACCCGTACGTTCAAAGAACGCAAGATCGGCCAAGAACATCAACGCGGTCCGTGAAAGTGTACAACAGAACCCGAGGCAGTCTCTTCCTCGCCGTGCACAAGAAGTCGGCCTTTCGCACACTTCAACTTGGCGAATTTTGCGTCAGGACTTGGGCCTACGCCCGTAAAATATCCAACTGACCCAGGAGTTCAAAGTTCATGATCACAGATAACGCCGTTTGTTCGCTGACTGGGCTTCGAATCGTTTGGAAGGGGACCCCAATTTTGGACGAAAAATCATCTTCAGTGACGAGGCGCATTTTTGGATGAATATCTGTGTTAACAAGCAAAGTTGCCGTATATGGACCGACACCAACCCAAGCGAGGTTCACCAGGTGATAAGGCATCCTCAAAAAGTTACCGTTTGGTGTGGATTTTGGGCCGGCGGCGTAATTGGTCCGTACTTTTTTGAAAACGACGTTAGTGAGGCGGTCACTGTCAACAGCGAGCGCTACAGAATGATGATAACTAATTTCTCATGGCCCAAATTGAACCATGTGGACCTAGCGACATGTGGTTCCAGCAGGACGGCGCTACGTGCCACATAGCAAACGCCACGATTGACTTTTTGCACGAACGATTTGAGGATAAGGTTGTCTCTCGCAGACTTTTTCCTGTGGGGTTTCTCGAAGTCGCAGGTCTATGCAAATAAACCACAATCGACAGATGCCCTAAAGGCGAACGTAACACAGGCCATCGCTCAAATTCGGCCGGATCTATGCGGAAGAGTCATTGAAAATTGCACCACTCGGATCCACCGTAAGAAGCCGAGGCGGGCACAGCTTGTTTTATTCCATTTCGACATCTACCCGTCCTTATTGAAAAACCCATTAGTATAACAATTTTCAATTGAAGGTAACTCATGTACAAATTGCACAATGATAAATGTTAGAACTAACCGAGGTCATTTTTATTGTCTACGCATCGCCATTGTAAATAATTGAAAAGAAAGATGATTCTATAAAATTTGCCCCCCAACAAGATAGCTTCTGCGTATCGATAGGATGTACGAGCTAGTAGGTGAACCAGTTCGGTAAATACTTTGAAACATCGGTAAACTGATCAACACTTCGCAGGTTTATTATACAGGGTGTAAGTCAATAAGTGTAAAACTTTTAGGGAGGTGATTCCTCATCGAAAAAAAGATAGGATCTTTCATATAAAGAAACTTCATTGGAGCATCCCTTGTTAAGATACAGCCCCTTAAAGGGGGTACATAAAATTTGTATAACA
>WOGN01004856.1:0-13696 GCA_015342105.1 Leptinotarsa texana | reverse complement strand
TCCGTAGTCCCAGCATCGTTTTCTTTTGAGATGGACCATTGCACATTTGTCTATCCCGAATTTCATACCAATAGCATGCAGTGTACTCTTCCACCACCCTCAAGGACTGATGGAGATCTTTCTCTCCAGATGCATAAAGTTTAAGATCAACTATATAAAACTAATGAGTGACCATGTGCCTCCGGTTTCCAGGGATGCCACAGTAATACCCTCGAGTAATACATCCTTTCTGAAAGTGACCCACCCTGTTTGGACTCTTGCTTGACCAGATGTTATGGCGAAGCGAGTTCGCCAAAGTGGTATCAGTTGTCGAGTACCGCAAGGCATCTGATCAAATGCAAGATGAGCTCGCTCATGCGAAATTGTATCAAATGCCTTCCGGTAATCGATCCAGGCCATAGAGAGATTACGCTTGTATTGTATCGAATCCTGCGTTACACATATTATTATTATCATCAGCATTATCATTATCATTTTTATTATTATTATCCTGAAAGCTATTTTAGGAAATCAGTCAACTTGCTGAATCAATCTGAAACATCAGCTCGTATCGGACGACAAATCATGGTCCAACTTCACACGCCACCGTTAGAATTATTTTTACATCACGATTCCTTCCAGCACCCGCTTATCCTAACCAAATCAAGTATACGGCCGCAGGACGTGATATTTGGCAGAGGCAAATTCTCCTGGCATTCGCTACGTGACGTTTGGCGAAGGTGCCGGGAATCAGGTACATGTGTACTTTTCGAAATCGACGGGAAACCACCAGCGACAAGATAACTAAGAATCGTGAAATGAATCAAAATGGGAACCATTTTTGTCCCGATATCCACGGATTCGTTCCATGGCTAGAACGTGTTGAATGCGATGAGGGTGTCGGATATTGCGGATATCGGTTGGGGTGAAATGCCAAGGGTTGTAAGTTGAACAGGTGTAGGTTTATTGACAAAACAAAACGAAAAAGTCAGAAGTGTTATGAAACAGGGTTGTTGGTGGTTCGAATATATCAAAGATACTATCAGTGAATCATGGGGGTTTGAGAACGGACTTTTCTACTTATTCAGCAGTTTTATTGTGCAGAAATTTTCGTAAGAGACTTTTCAATCAGATTCTATTTTCGTAAAGGTAAGGTTAGTTTAGATTCGAAGTAAGTGGGTTTATCCAAATCTTCGCTTTATCCTGCGATAATCTATTGGGGCTCACCAATTTAATATCGCCTGCTTGTTAATGAAGGTGAATAATTGATTTTGCAGATGCGCTTGCACAGCAGATAGTGAGAGTGAATTTACTTCTACCAAATACCGAGAAAACAATAATAGTAAATGAATTTATTGACAGCAGAAATGACATGATACAATATAGAGAAAAAAAATACAAATTTGTAAATAGGATACAAGATTGAACAGATTTCATTCTTCCTCTAGCACCTTACAAAAAAAGATAAAGAGGAATAAAAAACAAAGGGCCTGAATTTTAATTGTAATTGTGATAGCAGGTACAACATTTATTTCAAATGACGAGAGGAAATGAGATGAATATCAATACAAACATAAGAATACTAAAATTATTTCATCAGTTCGGACATGCTCTGCTATTCCGGATGAGTTTGGACTCATCAACATAACATCAAGTGGGCTCAAGCTGAAATCATCCACAAAGAGAAACACTGGTTTAGGAAAAAATTCAAGCCGCGTATATGTTGTCTAACAACGCATTTATTCAAGCTAGCGTAGAGATACGTACCATATGGAAACCTCTAATCAAGTGAAAAACGAATAATTCCCGCCAAACGGTCATCTCCCGAAGCAAAAATAGGGAAGAGGAGGTGGTAGGTTGTTATATAATCCAGTTATTGTATATGTAAATGACCTTTTGAATAGTTCAATGGAGTGTTTAACAACATGGATCATAATCGGTTCTCTTTTCTTGATACCGTACGAAATCTCTCGCTAATTTTTTTTCGGAAATAATGACACACAACGCCACAATAGTTGAAAATTGATAGTATCAATGAATCACAAATGAGTAATTTGGTTTTAATGATGGAAACATGTCTATGAGGGTATAATTCTTTCACTTTCCCAAATGCAAACGTATCACCAACAGCTACAATACAATTAGATCAGTGATACGATTCTCAGTTGAAATTCTTTGAATCAATGGGTTGAAAAATATTGGCAACACCTGTTTCATGAACAGTGTAATCTAATGTTTATCCAATTGGAGATGGTTACTGGAATATTTGAAAAAGGATGAGGACCTGAAAGATATCAATACTAATATTTCTATTACAGAGGGTGCTTTAGTCAAAGTTTTTGCAGGATTTAACAAGGAATTGTGGTCAGAAGATTCATCTGATGCAGTGAACACAATCTCCTCAAAAAGTCAGATTCAGAGTTTTATCCCTCGATTCATGGGTCATGCGCATCAAGACGCCCAGGGGTTCCTTCATTATCTTTTAAAACGTTGACATGGAGGCGTTAATAGAATAGAGTTGACCATAACGGAGATTACCGGAAAATTGAGCGGCAGCGGAAAAGTACAAGAGTCGTAACTGATTTATTTGAGTACATATAACTCTAAGATTGTAGATAATTTCGTTGGTCAATCAAAATCAACGATGAAGTGCACACATTGCGGACACTCATCTGTAACCTTCGATCCTTCCTGAGATTTGTCACTCCCCATACCACAAAGAACTGGCAAATTGAGTGCTTGTATTTCTTCACAAGAGAGGAAAATTTGGATAGACATGAAAAACCGACGTGTTCAAGTTGGGAGGAAAGATGGAAATGCACAAAGTCTCAATCGATCTATAAGTTTCCCCGTGTTTTAGTCATTCATTTCAAAAGATTTCTCTAACAGAGAAAGATTTAGAGGCGAGTTGAATGTTGCCATCGAATTTTCTCTAGATGGATTAGATATGAACAATTATGCAGCAGATAATGTGACTCCTTGTAGCTATAATC
This sequence comes from Leptinotarsa texana, assembly GCA_015342105.1. Classification (NCBI taxonomy): domain Eukaryota; kingdom Metazoa; phylum Arthropoda; class Insecta; order Coleoptera; family Chrysomelidae; genus Leptinotarsa; species Leptinotarsa texana. The sequence goes on along the minus strand of WOGN01004856.1, from coordinate 10,724 downwards.
TATATACAGTTTCGAATCACAGTGGGTCTATCTATAGCGGACATTATACAGCATTATGCAGACATCCTTACACTGGCACGTGGCACGAATACAATGATTCACAAGTGTCACCAATTTCACCAGAATTGTTTGTGAGTGGAGAGGCATACATTCTCTTTTATGAAAAGAAGGAAACGAGTTCGCATCTTCGAGCGTTTTGTAAAGTTATTTTTAAACTGTTAATTTCAATGTTATAATGAATCATATGTTGAAGTATGATTTTCACATTTGGGTTCATTATCAATAATTCCTCCCAGATTTTCAACCTGACTTACAACCGATAAAAGTGTCATCAATTTTTATGATCACATCGCTAAGTTTTAACCTTCTGACTTAACTAACAGGACATTAACAAATTGGTACATACACACATACACACAAACACAAGTACAAACCGTTTAAACAGGAATGGTACCTTCCAATACCTTGGAATGGAACAACTCCAATAGATTATGTGCCAGAAGTTTGAAAATCTCCTCTCAGTCCATTCATTCAGAGTTTGTCCAGCATAATATTATAGAATTTTCTGGTCCGATGCACTAGAGCTAGAGCTAGACAAGTCAGTCTCTGACGTTAAAAATCTCTACCTGAGCTTCTACCTGTGAAGTTTTCAGTATACGAGAAACTTGTTTGGTACGTGATCAATATTTTCTACCGATTCATGAAAGTATCCTCAGGAATAGTCTGGCTTTGTATGAATCTTTCCTGTATAGTAAGTTTTCAACCCGAATAGTAGCGAGATATTTATAGTTGAATAGAAGAATTGATATAGGTCTATGAAACCGAATCATTAAATATGTGCAAAAAGCTTTGGAAAGCTTCTTGTTCAGCTAGTAGCGAAAGAATTGCTTGAATCTGCTACATCAGTCAACGAAAATGCTTCTTTGAAAACCATTTCTTTGAAATGTTCTAATACATGAAATAAAATGTGATGCCTGTTAGAGTCCTTGGGACCTTTCTCAAAAGATTTTTATGAATGTGATAGTTCTACGTTCGAGATCCAAAGTTTTCATTCCTCATTTATATAAATGTGATGTAAAATCCACCATAGGATTGCTGTTGCAGATTTAGTCTTCTTTCCATCACAATCCTCTTCGAAAAAACTTTGTACAACTACCTAATTTTTCAGAAATATGTAAGACCTATTGTTTAAGCTTTTTTTCAATCACACTGTTATTTTTTATGCTGTATTTTGTTTCAAAGTCTGTTTACCAGAAAATTCAAATGTGATCAACACAAGTTCACGCTGGAAATTTGTAGTCAATGAACCGAAAATGTACCTTTCAAACAGCTCCGACGTGTACATCATTTTGATGGCTTACTTTTTCAGAAAAATCATTCTTATCAATTCTATTCCAAGTAACAATGAATCACCGACTCGAACATGTCCGTAAAACTAACAATTCTATTCCAAGATCATTTTAAGCAACAAACAAAATCGTTCAATTTCAGTATCTGAACTCTTCGGGTTACTAACAGTTCATTTTATTCGGCTCATTTAGTTTTTGTCACCAGATCTGAATTTTAGGAAAACGTGAAAATACAGAAACAGAAATGATAAAAAAAGAATAGCGGCTTGTATTGGCAGAGTTGGACTTCGTCTTCTGGGATACCATAATTATGGAAAATCATGTATTTGCATCAACTATGAGCTCATGATGAGTTGATAATATATAGTAACAATTATATGTTGTAACTCAAGTGTGTCTGCCCACGGAGTGTCCTGAATGAAAATCACAAATTGACATGCTCTCCGAAATGTAGTTGATTTATTCAAAGAATCCAAGTCATTTATGGGTGAAATTATACTCAAACAAGCTTTCTGTTCTAGTTTATTACTACCCTAAGTTACTCGACATGAAATTTTACAAAAATAATTTGACTCAAAGTCAGTTCCATAACGCAATGAGTTTATTTTGATTTCATTCAAATTCGATTCGGTCATTACAATTTCAAAAGTGTTGTTGATTCAACTGTAGTAAATGACAACGATGATCATGGAAAAAAAGCTGAAATTGATCGTTTACTCGATAACTTTCGATCAAAAATGGAAATCAGTGTTGGGAATACAATTTGAACAACAAAATAGTACATATGTGATGGAAAACAATGCAATTCGTAGCGTTACTTTGATTACTGATACGTAAGTTGATTTTCGTTCATCATGCAACTTCCAGGTTTGGAAGTAATTTTCTCTATGAATCCTAAATCAATGTAACCCATGTATAAAATGAACAATAACTATTGCAGTAGAGTGATATGGTATTTACTCGAAAATACAAAATCCATTGAGATAGATTTGAACCATTGTATGGTGAGTATAAAGGTAGAAAATCTCATGTATTTTTCGCAAAGTCGGGGGTTCTCCAAGGATCTAATTTGAGGCCGCTGTTATTTTTACTTTCATAGATGGCATATGTACTTTGATACAATCAACGAAGCTGATTAATGCGAACGATTTGGAGTTTTTCAGAGAAATACGTGATACATCTGATTGAATGGTGCTCCAGAGGGATTTGAACCCACTCCAAAAGTGCTGTAATGGAAACAAACTCTTTCTCAATGTTGAAAAATGTGAAATCATGACCAACGCTCGAATATTGAATTCGTACCAATTCCTATATACAATTGATAATATCAACTTTCCAACAGTTGACGATACTCTCGAGTTAGAAATCTTAATCGAAAATGAACTAAAGTTTGATGCGAACATTGAAAATACTGTTCGGAGAGCTTTTAAGTCGCTGGAATTTGTAATGAGAAATTGCAGAGTGTTTAAATCATTTGAATGTATTCTGTCGGTTTACTATGGTTTGGTACGTATGATTTGAGTAGTAAACTAAATTATTGTAGTTCTGTCTGAAATCCTGATCGAACAAAACACATCAATGCTAGGAAAGGTATTCAGAAAGAATTTCCCAACTTTGCTTATTATAAGGAATATGGAAACTATCCGGTTGGAAATTGTGAATACATTCATCTTCTGGATGAATTCAATTTTGTTATATTGAGAAAAAACGAGGAATTGAAGATGTCATTTTCATCTATGAACTGGTGAATCGTGCTATGGACTCACCAATTCTATCGTCTCAAATTGATTCAAATATTCCTCGATAAACGTCCTAAACGTCCTAAATTCCTAAACTGAATATCAAAATTGTCACTCAAACTTCCATTTATCTAGGAATAGTTACTTGCTCTAATTATATATACTTCTGTAGACGCTAATGTTTTTCAACATTGAAAAAACTATATTAATAAAGAGCAGTTTTCAATAAAGTAACATTGCCATGAAATAATGAAATTCGTCAAGAGAACGTGAAATGAGCAAAAATCACATGAATTCAATTCAGTTCATAAGAGGAAGAGAAGCAAAAGATATTTTTCGGAAAGACAAAGTTGAAGAATATCGAGATGTAATTATCGGTTAAGATTGCGGTGTTTTACCATTATGAAGGCATGATTGAAATAAGCAAAATAATCATCAATAGTCGATGCCGATCGAAAGCAGAAGCGATCATATTTGTTCGAGACAAAACTGCTCCTCTACAACACATCGGTGCACAAATCGATAATCCACCAGATGCCGTTTAACTCTTTTTTCCATCCAATGTCTTCTCCTGATTCCACCTCAGGATCTGTGGGGAGCAATTTTTGGCCGAATGAAGAGAAACAGGTGCTCAATTCGGGGTATTTTGGATGCTAAGTTTTTCAGAGGTCATTGAATCGCTGGTCGAGAAGAATGAAACTAGTTCTCGGTACTCAGTCTCTGAATACCAATTCTCACACAAGCAATCCTCAGATGGTATATTGAAATCACCTAGAATACGATCGTGTAGGTCTCGTGGCAGGCTGATATCTCTGTTCTGAGATTGCGACTGTCTATACACATAGATCAAACCCTGAAGGTGATTTTTATCTATTTGTGGACTAAAAGCTATATGCTCTCAGTATTACATAAATAGAGTAGGCATACTTGAAGGCTGACTATAAATCAAACAATTATGCATGCTAGTATTTTCTTATCTACACAGTAAGTTCATGGACTGGCATCTATCAGAAAACACCTACTCCCCTGGCTTGAACTTTGAAGGGCGTTGGATTATATCCAACAGGTATCAAAGCAGGATTCTTCAGAGAAGATATTCCTGCATATGCTTTCAGCGATACTACTGCCGGAACGATTTTCAGTCATTGAACTGGGCACACTCGCAGACCGGTTTTTGGCAATTTGATCTTTCTTCAGTGCAAGGTCCTACATAAACAGGAATCAACGATTTTCCATATTTTTCTATTGGAAATCAAATTCAATCTATAAATTCAATCATCTGAATGAACAATTTGTTCAGGCCAGTCTTCTCTTACCTACACAGTAGGTTCATGGATTGAAACCTATCAGATAACACCTAGTCCCCTAGCTTATATTACGAAGGGCATCGGATTATATCCGATATGTGTCACTGCAGGATTCTTCACAGTGAAGACCGGCCTGAACGAGTTGCTCCTTCAAAAGATATGCTCTTAGTATGTTCTCTTCATGAGAGACCTAGTTATTCACATGTGGGATCTTTTTTTATCAAGGTGTCAAAATGACACAATTCTATTTTCATTTATTATCAAAAGCATTTATTCAAAAGTAAAATTCACAACATCATGGAAACGCGAGGATTTTGAGAGATTGGACTTATTGAACGACAACTATGTAGATTATTTGAATAAAAAACATCTCAAATTGGTTGAACATGTTCAGGGCATGTTTTCGCTATAAAATTAATAATCTATGTGATCTATACTAATCTATAATATCTATGTAATAAGTTTCTTCAATTCCATCGAGTTTACAATTCAGTGATATCAAAGAACCCACTTATAAACGTTGAAATTTGTCATTAATAAAATATTCCGATCGTTTTCTTTTGTATTGATAAGTGTAAGTCTTCAAAGTAGTAAGAGAAGAAACAATATTTGATAAAAGAACAACTGCAGAGTTATAATGCAAAAGAGTAAATCCATCAAAATGATTTTGTCAGAATAATCCTTCAAATAGGTTCTTAGTTAGAAGGATCCTCCAGATGTGTTTTTCATTTCTTCGCAGTACTTGGAATGACTCACAAAGAAAACATAATGTGGAGCTATTTTCGGTAGAAAAAATTGGATTTCGTTGTACCACAGCAATTGCGCATTAGGCGATTACTCTGAAAAGAAAACAAAACTGTCTGTTTCTATTGGAAGTCTATTTTTCCTTGAATCTCATTTTCAGGTATATCTGGTCGAGGAGAAAATCGAACTCACAATCGGAAGACCGTGGGTTCGATTCCCGCTTCGACCAGATATTTTTCTCGAGAGAATTTATCTGGTTGAATCTAAAATGATTCTGCAACCGTGTTAGGAATTACACGTTAAAAGGTAAGACCTCGTTAGTCGTTAGCTTTCACAAGTTTCTCAACTTTTGAGGGTTGTCGTTCGTTTGGGGGTGACAGCTGATTAACGGAAAAACAGATTTTAAACAGATTCCTTTGGAGTTGGGTTATTTGATATGATGAAAATAGTCCCACAAGTGTTTGACGATGGTAACAAAACTTGATTATTGAAACTTAAGCAGGTATTATGATGAATGAAATACATTGAACATTCTACGTAGTGAAATTCAACATCAATACTTCTCAGTGTAACATTTCGATACGGTCCTGCTCCAATCCCGCGTGTCCACTCGCGATAAGACCAATAAACGGCCAAGTTCGGCAATTCGCAGAGATATTCCGAGGACATTTCCAGATAAAACAAAAAGCTTGACAAGTGCACCACTCATTCGGTCGGTCGGAGCGCCGGCAAGTCACCGATTACAGACCAGAAAACTTGTTAAAGACTGATAAGGAAACATATTGTTTGGATGTCGGCCCATCTCGTATATCGTAGAGATTTTCATTTGAGATTTGGCGGAGCTCCGTCCGCGGAAAGGACATTTAATGCTGATTCGGAACTATGAATTTGATGAGTTTTATTTATCTGATCTTTTTAATACGCAGGGGCAAGGTCGCTTCCAGGCTGGCGAGGATATTACGAGGAGCAAAGGAATACTGCATGGGGAGTGGAAGAAGGGGGGAAAGTGATGGAGAGCATCAGAATATGGTAGAGGGAATAATGTTCAATCCTAGTAAACAAAATGAGCAATAAATAAAGACGACTTGAAGCAAACATCAGTTTCACTAAAAATTCACAAACAAAATAATGAAAACATGAATGGTTATATTGAGCATGAATACAAAGTAAAGGTAAATTGATGGATGTAGCCGTTACTGTGTGGCAGAAAATCATAACGAAGAAAAGGGAATTGAAACTTTCTATGTTTTTGCCACTTATATTTGTAACTAACGTTACTGCAGTTCCGTTCTATAAGGACATTTTCAAACGTATACATTAAACTAACAATGGTTGATTACATTAGCTCTTATATAACACCCCTGTAGATACTAGTAGAGGTACTTGGCTAATTTGAGAACCGGTGAGTATGCCACTTCAGAGAAAAAACAATGTGGGAGTGGCATTCAGACCACATGCCACGTTATCTGATTTCATTTTCAAAATCAAAGATAAGGTGGACAAGTTATAGAAATATGAAGTTTATTAGCTCAAGTGACCGGAGTGTAATAGTGTTTATGTGAAACAATGTTGTCGAAATTTCCGAAAACGGTAGAAGCTTCTACCTCGTACCGGATTTTTTGAGGCTTAATGATAGTCAGGTTTTCGAATTTTAATGTAAAATTTTTGGGCTAACTTGTGGCTTATATACCTGAGAACATTATTTCAAGGAGTTATTCTAATAAAATAACAACAAACATACTATTTACATTTTTATTTTTGACAGTCAATCTGGTTCAAGATACAAACCAGTAGTGTACCACGGACCACGTAATCTTGTACGGTGAGCCGGTTTAAAAAATTCCCAAAAATAGTTACTATTCATCATTGAACTCCTCAAAGTCTAAATCAAAGACTTGTATCCCTTTTTGTCTTTCTGACAATCCAGCTTGACACATTGGTGTGAGGTTATACCAAACGTCTTGAATATCAATGTCAAAATGTAGCCACTTGGGCCAGAAAATTTATTGCTGGTGAGAATTCTCTTTAGATATTGCACCGTTAAACATGGACTCATAACAGTTACTTGTGCAACATAAAAATGTAGCCTTTGTTTCAATAATTCAGAAATTTTCAACTGACAAATCGAAAATTTGTACTTCTGTACATTTATCCTGGTATTCTTCTGTGCTATCCATTTCATCAATATCTTCAACGTCTAAGTCTGAATCGTCATCGTAAACAACAATGTCAACAATGTCATCTTCAGATGAAGATGATGACTGCATCACTTTTCTTTTAACTGCTTCTTTCTTTTCTTGCGTTTTTATAACTGTTCTTAATGACTCAAGTTCCATTGTATTCGTAAGTAATCGACATTTTCCTTTTTTTTCGTGCTTCAGTGGTGTGCTTGAAAACAGACGTATTATTTCTGGGGAGATAAATGTTTCTAATGTGGATGAAGTCAAGTTTTTTGTGGATGGAGTCGTGTTTGATGGAGATGCAGGAGCGGATGGATGAATATCTGATGCAGTTTTGGGAAGATTTGTTGTGGATGCGGATGCCAGCTGTGAAGATGAGGCTCCTTGTGATGTAGATGGTGTATCATATGATCGATTAGTTACTGATGATCCCATGAACTCATGTTCTTAAAAGATATTATCGGTAAAAGGCCAAATACCAGACACTCTAAAACCGGATTGGATGTTTATTGGTGTGAATGCTAAAGGGTAGGCTCTTCCCGATATTTCGGCCACATCATAAATGGAAATAGGTTTTCCAGGGTAGCAACGCATCCAGTCGGAGCATCCTGTATTGTGATATGTCTTGAATGGCCCAAATACGCTTCGATCTAGAGGATGGAGCTTGTGACTTGCGTGGGGAAGTAGCGTAATCATAACTATTCCATTTTCTTTTGCAAAATTTATCGTCTCGATGTTTACGTGGCTCTCGTGATTATCTGGGATTAGAAGCACCTTATTACTTGAAGAACAGTTCACATGTTTAACAAAGTGGTGAAGATACTGCATAAAAATTGTTTTGTTGGACCAGCCACTAGGGTGATCAGAACCAATGGCAACAGGAGGCGCACCTTCAATCATGAAGTCCTTATAGTTAACTCTCGGAAATATATATAAGGGTGGCACACTGTTTCCTATGGTACTCACGCATGCGATAAAAGTAACATTAAGGCCTCTCTCTTCCCTGAAGTTGCGCTTCCAACCTGTTTCATTCCTTTACAGGCTAAAATTTTATCTGAAATCGAAAACAAAATCAATAGATTGAAAATTTTCTGAAGATTGTAAAAACAAGAATGTATGGAAACTACGTAAAATTTACCTGGCATATGAACGTTTGTGTTGCCGCTTTCATCCAAATTGTAGATGTCATCAGCGGTAAACTGGTATTTTTCTATACACCCGTTAGGCTTCCCGAAAAATTCAGAAACATTGTGTTTGTTGAAGCTAGTAGACCGGGGTAAGCTTGTCGCTTGTGGTTTTCTTAAGCTCATTGTTTTTTTGCGCTTCACAAAATCCAAATACCAATGTTTTCCTGTCGACCTTTGTTTTCACAGAGAGGAGGAATAGATTTATTGTTTATCTTTGCAAAATCGTAGGCAAGAATTTGAAGATCTCGACGAGTGAGGTCATAATGCATGTGAGATGCTGCAACAATATACTTGCATAAGCTTTTTTCTTCAGCGCCAAAAAAAATTTTCGGACAACAGAATTTTTAAAAGATTCGTGAGGCACATTTTGATCAAGTTTCATTGAATATTTTTTCAATGTAGATTGGGACACGCAGTACGCAATAAAATACTATTATTTCGTACAGCATTTTCTGCATATTGTAACGCATGAAGATCGGGGCAATTTCTTTTTTTACCCTGTTTATTTTTTGGCATTTAAAACAATAAATTCTTAGAATTATAAAAACGAAACAAAACAAATCAACCAGGGCTTGTACTTTGGGCTATAGCCAACGTATAAGACAAATCAATGGTCCAAAGTACAAGCCTATTTACTTTAACAAAGAATGATATATTTAACCTACAAAAAGTGAAAACGAATTGATGAATATTATCAAAATAATTTGTCTACATATATAACTTCAACATAAGGCATGCGGCAATTAGATTCATGTACTGTAAAATTTATACAAAACATTGAAACCTCGTCAAAATACTTACTTTCATAGGTAAATAGAATGTGCACTCGCTCAAAAGGCGAACTGTTTAACATAGATTACTGAAGTCACCTGTCACGCCTTTGGTGGTGAATAGTATCGACTGTCGAGCAAAATTGAGTGAGATTTACGCCGTACTTTTGAAATTTTAACAATGGTTCAAGGTAGGAGGTGTCTCAAGGTACAAGCGTCTCCCCTATGCTGAAAATGAAAGGTTCTTCAGACTGGAAAAAAATTATTCGACTTTTTCAAACCACTCTTTGGCATGTAACCACAAGTTCCCGAATTTAAATATTACGGAAATTTTTCACTATGCAGGGAAGGGTAACAAACTCAATTATCTTCGGAAATTCACAAGGATACACATTGCGGGTGCAACCTGTTGAATGATCAAATCGATTTAGTTTACTCAACTTTTTTCAAATTAGCATTTCCGCATTGAAACTAGTGAACAAAATTCAGGTACTCAATCAAGCCAAGTACCTCTATTATCACCTACAGAGGTGCTATATAAGGGCTAATGTAATGAACCATTGTTAGTTTAATGTATAAATTTGAAAATATCCTTATAGGATGAAACTGCAGTAACGAAAGTTACAAATAAAGGTGGTAGAAAACATAGAATGTTTCAATTTTTTTTCTTCACAGAGTAGAAAATATATTTGTATTCATAAGATACGTCTTATGTTATGAATACAAAAGATCAAAGACTGCACGTGAAGTTCAAAATTGCACGTGAAAAAGACAAAAATGTGGTTCAGGAAGCGTCAACTTGCTACCTCTGATCTGAAAGAATAGTACAGAATGTATTTTTCAATTTATAGAAACGAATTTTCTTAATTTCCGACGTCTTCATCGAAAAACAGAAAACGTAAAAAACTTCCAAAGAAAGAAAATTACTACAATGAATACTCTTCACAAAGATGCGTAGAAAATGCACCGAAATTGCTAACATACAAACTGGAAGGAAGAAACCCATATGAACTTTCATTTATACAAAAACACTTTATAATCAAAACATTCATCACGGAATTGAAACAGATATCATTCATGAAAACGCTACACAATGTGATAAATAGAAGGGTATTGATACAAAATTCATTTTATTGTGGTGTACTTCAAAGTTTTGGGACAAGATACTGGTCTGTCTCTGAATGTTTTTTTTCGTTTACGAATATTCGTAAATGAAAGTTAGTTATTATTGATTCAAATTAGCATTATTGTTAGCACATATTGCACATACCGAGTCGCTAGTTCATTTCAAATTCTGGAAAGCTCCACCAGAAAACTTCAATGGACCAAAATATAGGCTGATTCACGGTGTATGGCACATTAGACGTTTCTGGTGAACCAGACAACAGATCACTTTGAAAATTTAATGGAGGGCATATTCGGACATTCTCTAGCCAACTAAAATATTT
>WOGN01004855.1:0-13698 GCA_015342105.1 Leptinotarsa texana | reverse complement strand
TTTAACCTACAAGTATTATACATTTTTGAAATCAGCTCAAAGAGGAGTATCCAAATTTTACATAAAAAATATGAGAAGTAATTTAAAAAAAAGGGATGATGCTATGGGTGAGGGGGTGGCTTTTCCAGTAAGTCCAAATAAGCCATAATGCTTGCCCCTTCCAACATAAATTGACGTGTTTTTGGATTTTTCTTAAACCATGTCTATTGATTCGAAGGATTATGCAACACGAATACAAATAATTCTCGTGAACTTCTGTACCACCTCAAAAGTTTTTTCAGGAATGCAAATATATGTCTATGTTGAATTCTTTTAAATCTTTCTGTCGTGGTACTGGCCCATTACACATTATTTCTCACCGGCACATAAAACAAGAAAACAGCATTAGAGTAGATTGCAGAGTTTGAAAAACTTGAAAGAGATGCCGACCGTATCACGAAAACACCTAGCCATAACATAAATTTCCACCCTCTCAGTATCCGTCAACCCTTGTTTTATCGCGGAACAGGGATCTTTCCAATATATCGAAGTGCTAGCGACACAGTCTATAGCAAGCAGCGTCTATTAGGGCGACTTAATATGAAACAGCGATGCAGATTCGGCTAACATTTGTTCCCGTCAAAATAAATATACTGCAGCACTCTGTTCTGATAGATCCGAATGAAATATTGGAGATGTAATTCCTCCAAATCGGTTTACGTAACGCCGCAATAAGTCTCCCGGGAATCACGAACAGCTGTTCTTTTTTGACGATCGTGGGCGTTCGTCGATTATTATGAGATAATAGCGGATACCCAAATAATATTGGGCGTATTATATGGTTCACATTCGAAAAACATTTATGCTAGGTTAAGGAGTTCGGACCAGGTTTAATTTACATATAATTATGTTTCGAGCAGCAGGCCTGATGAATTGTGAGGAATCGACATTCCACGAGCTTTGTTCGTCTGATTGAATTTGTCCCAAATGAGGTTATGTAGGAGTCGATTAGTTTTTAGGAAGTAATTCATCAATACCAAGACGCCTACTCCATGTTACATTATGCCAAGGACGAATATTTTGTTTCAACGAAATGTCACATACAATCAGCGCGCAGGCTGTCTTCACTTTTTGACTAATACTGTGTTCAACAATATACTGAATGGAGATATTTCACTACATGTGAGTTATATCTTGCGTCGCCTGGTACTTTTCTATTATCTTTCATTATTATACGTATTTTCTTAGTTATAAAGTTTCGAGTACGAGGTAATTGGCCTTTTATTATTATTCTGCTATATTTTGTTTATATTCTCATCCTATTTGAATTTTCATTTATTTGGGCCAACAAGTCATTCCAGGTTAGGCTGCTCACCCTCTAACCATTGAAAACTCCAGATGGTGGTGAGTACTTCTGAGTTTTTTCCACCTTCCAACCCACCAGGGCTCTTCAAACGTCAGCGGATTGTTTGGAGGCTCTTGGAACATTCTATGATGTTTAAGATGTTTCTTCAGGGTGCATGGTATTTCCAAGCGCTTCGCGCTGTCTGGATTCGTCGATGACGAACTGAAGACGTCAGCATTAGATGGCAAACTTGAAGTATAAAATGAAACATCAGATGAACGAACCGTTTCATCTTCCACAGTGATTCTCAAAGGAAAAATGAACGCTTTAGTTTCCAAATGTCCAAGCATGTGGGAATTTATTCATTCCCTTCCATAAGCGGTTTCAGTCTACCCGGAGCTAGATTACCGCCTAACATTTTTCGGCGTAAATCCGAAAAAAATTCGAAAGGCATTCGTAATTCCCATTCTGTCCCCAGACTGTGACCGCCGGAGCGGTCTGTGGCCTGAACTCAAAGTAGCAGCGGCAAGATTCCGATCTAAATGTTTCACATTAACATACTGCCGCTATAAAATACTCAGTTGGCCAAGATAGTGAACCGGAGCACACAGATATATCATCACGTTCTCGTCGGAGCCGGGAAAATTACACTTTATCGTACCCGCCGGCCAGAACGCCTTTACCTTTGTTATGTAACAGTTTTTATTTATTGGCAAACTAAATTTCAATACTCGGTATGATGAAATATTGGTCTGGACCAAGGCGCGATCTCTCCACGCTTCGGAGGATGTGGGAAAATTGAAAACAATTAGAGAAGTTTTATGGTGGTCGATTGACCAGCACTGGGGCATTAAGTGATTTTCAACTCGCTAGCTATAAATAGCCAGAGTTGGCGATAATAGCGTTCATATTCATTTATGTTTTGTTTATCATCAGATGTTTTTGAAAGTATCCCAAATAAGTTCAATGGGATTCAAATCCGGATGGTAGGGTGGAAGTCACAAAACTTTATGTCTGTGTTCAAGCAGAACTAATATGATGCTTTTTATTTAGCTTGATAAACTTGCATAATTCGGGTTTGGGCATGTTATGGGTGCAGCCACTTCACTATGTGTTGGGGATTGTATAGATTTGAATATTAGGGTATGGAGCATTATTGGTCACGAATACTGAATTTACAGATTCACCGAATTCACACTTTTCTTGTAACCATTTACCATAATTTTCAGAATATATTTCTGAATGATAATCCCCTGATGTCTCGCCTGATTTCAATATAAGCTGACAATAAGGTATGAAACCCATGTCACCTCCTGCATCAGTTACTGGTGCTCTTCTAGGCCGCTTCTTTTTGGGCTGGAAAATTATACCTCTCAGTTATTTGTAGAAATTGATTGCACACCTTCTTTAACCACTCTTTCTATGATTCTTACTGAAATACCTAACACAAAATGAAGATTTGTGTTAAAATAATTATTTTTTGAATTTATTTAATGTAACCTGTAAAATTTAACTGAGGAAGAAATAGTTTCTGCAAATTTATATGAAAAATACCACCTTTAGATGAAACTGATATAATACTTCTGATACTATACTATAGTACTTCCGATTTTATTCTCTCTCACAATAAAACTGTAACTTTTGCCATTCCAAGTTCAAACTGTATTGAAGAAATTAGTCGTTAACAGCCCTGCATGCCAGCCTCAAATACCAGACGCATCTGAAATGTTGAAAAATGAAGATTATCATAAGAAACTCGAGAGAAGCATTTCAGAAAAAACCGTCTCGAATTCTCAGAAGCTGTATGCGTTTAATTGGCTCATTTCTGGGGATTATATGGTATTAATTGTTATGAATGTGTTGTGGTCAGACATTTCCAGCCGTTAAGTTCAGCTATAATTACTGTCGGTAGTAATGAGAACTGGTGTCGTTTGGCTGGGAGATATTGCCAAAGATTTGTCACTGATTAGGAGTTTACACTGGTGAAATTTCAGATTATTATTGAACTACAGGATTTTAATATAATTTGAGTTACGTATTCAATAAAGACTTCATTGTGAGATTTTACAAAATCGTAAAATGGCTCTTTACCCGAAGAAGCCATTGTGTGGCGAAACACATGTTGCGTTTTGTAATATTGAAAAGTGTGCAGTACTGAATGTATTGATAAATTCAAGTTTAAATAATAGTTTGAAAAACTGACAAAAACCTGTTTGATAGCAACAAAAACTACAAAATGAAAAATAATTCGAAACTAATTGAGGATTGTGTTCAACCATTTTTGTGATTAGATTTATTCTGATTTCAGATTCAAAACTCAAAGGAGTTTTGTTATATATCAAAGACATTGAGAAATAAATAATCATCAAAGGACTAACTGCAAATATCTTTGAATTTTTTGTCCACTTCTGAAAACGGAGGCAGATTTTAGCCTCCGCAACATTGAGATAAGAATTGTAAGTATTATTTCTTAGCAATTTTTTTTGATAAGCAAATTTGTTGAATACAAGTTGCTGATAAATAGAACATTTTTCTTTGTGTAAAATACATTGATTTTACGCAGTAACTTATCGGGGTGAACTAAAAAATTTGCCCTTTCTAGCATTTAATAGTATAGTAGGTTTCACGTAGTAGCCTAAACGGTATTGGCTGAACGGTTATAATGAAACCAATTAGACCCTTAAGTTGTGAAATGCGAATTAAATGAAGGGAAGAGAATCATAATATTACCCTACATTACACTATACAATGGGAAAAAACAAAGTAGCTTATTAATGTTGATGGGCCAATACACTATAAATCAATTCACACGTTACTGTTTTCGCAGCTATCTGACGAAGCATAGTCCACTCTCAATGAAAAAGAATTAATTTATAATTTTTCATTCCAATAAAATATCAATTCTTTCAGTAAATGGGTTTCCAGATTCACTTACGAATGGTATCTTTCGAAAAGTTAGTATGCAAGTCTAGATGTTCAATGCTTCCAAACATCAGCCTATCAATCAGTCACTTTTCCACATGCGTACCAGCGTTCCACTGGAATATGAAATATCACCCAGGTTTGATCGCTATCTCGAAACGTCCGCCATCCGACATTTTTTACGAATTCGGTTCGCAACAGCGAATCTTTTTTCAGTTTTTGTTCATTTAATATCTCTGGTATCGTCATAATCTCTGTGGGTGTCTTTTCTCGTTCTTTGACGATGTGAACTCTGCAGCAGGGCTCTCTTGAAGATTGTAGAAGATAATTTCCATCCGAATATCGCATAAATAACCATAAACTTCTGCCTCCCAGGTCCGGCGGTCATAACTGGCCTCTATATTATCATAACTCGTTCTCTTCGGTATATATCATCGGACTGTCATCTAAAAGTGTATGCTAATAATTTCATTTCATTGCAAATGCAGCTTTGTTCAAACTATCTCGTTTTGTATCTGCAGTAATAAATGACCGCCAGGTAATGATATAATGGGAGCTCTGCGTAATGTTGTAGCTGCTGCCCGGCTAACTCTTCATTGGGAGGAGACGTAATATGAATTGAATAGGGACGCAGACGAGGGCCTATTAGGAGAAACTGGCCTTAGAGCTGTCTGGGTTTAAATAGTGCCTGCAAGCTGCGTAATGCGAAAGTTCACACATGTTCCTTTGCGGCGGGTATTTTGATTCAGAATGTTTATGTGTGATAGTCTCCATGGATCTTGATATACGTATACTGGAGAGAATGTATTCAGTAGCAGCAATGTCAGTCAGTTGAAAAGATTCATGCTTGACTATTTATTCCAACAAAAGAATGTTGATTGTTCGAGAGGTTCACAGAATGCTTTTGTCGTTCTTAAGCGATTGTTGTTCTGAAGATAATAGACACTGAAGGTTTATGCCAATTTCAATTTGATAGGAACTATTTAAAGATACAATGACGATTTCTATATATGGTGAATTGCCTTAATCATCTTGTCATCGGTGTAATTGATTGATTATTTTTGTAAAACCAATTTAAATTACGAAGAATTTCAACTGATTGACCAATATTATTTTCAAAAACACATACAAAAATATACTGAATTGATCTTTTAAAACTATGATTGTTTAGTATGTTCGTTCAAACACTACGCGAATGAATATTTCAAAACCATAAACAACAAATATTATGACTTTCAAATGTTCACTTCAGAATCTGTAGCGAGCGGTATCATCGGGAACAGAGAGTGTACTAAATTTATAGGAATGAAAAGTAATATTTCCACCGGCTGTTATGCAGTGAGAGTTATTGCTAGAGAACTGCAAAAACAGCATATCACGCTTTGGTAGATAAAGTCTCACTTAAGGTACGGTATACCTTTTTGGGGTGTGTGTAGCCCTTATTTGCTGGTCTCTGTATTTGCATTACAGAAGAGAGCTGCTATACGATACTTGTGCAAAGCTAAACCTCGTGACTCATGCAGGCAACTGTTTATAGATAAAAAAATGTTGACGGTTGTAGCTCTTTTTATTCTGGAGTTAGTGTGTTTAATTAAGACACATCTTGTGAAACTTGAGGTTACCACCCATCACCATACAACTCGTCAGAGCATGCAAGAAAATTTAAACTTAACTATCCCTTGCAACTCTCTGATCAAGGACTCCTTATTTTACAATGGTGTAAAGATATATAATCATTTGCCGAGTTACACTGAAGGGATAAAAAATATTGATACCAATCAGTACTGAAAAATGATTAAAGAAATTTTGAATAGCAGACCCTATTACAGTTTGACTGAGTTCTATACCGATTATTTTTAACTTAGCATGTTTTATGTGTATGTATGTTTCAAACATTGTTTGTGGTTTTTTATTCAGTGTTTTTATACTTTATTTTACATTATATTTTATCGATATTTTTATATTCATAGATCGTTTATGTATTCTTTTATATTTATTCACTAACTTTGTCAACAAGATTTTTTCTTTGAACAATGAAGTGTATACATATAATTAAAACAAAAATAAAAAATTATTCATTTCATAAAATACTTTAAGAAATAAAGAAAAGACGAAGGAGAGAGTCGAGTTACGAAACATTAAAATTGCGATATAACATGGTAATGCTTTTTATTAACCATTTCTGCTAGCCAAATTATCAAATACGACAGAATATTTTCCTCTGAGAAAAATGTATTGGTTTCAGGCAGTAATTTATTGTGATAAACTTTTTTACCTCTGAGGGTATAAAGTTATCTGTTAATCAATCCCTCAGTAATTTTTAGTTTTCCAGATGGCGAAACTCAAACAGTGCCAGTTCTGATTGACTATTCCTAAAGATTTCATGTTAAATCAAATGAATTAAAAGTATTCTATGTACAAATAATAGTACAAAATAGATGATTAAACTCGCTGATATCAACTCCTTTATTAGTTCACTTGATATTTCCGTTGGGTTTTTGTCACGAAAGGAAACACAAGTTGTTTTCTTTTGTGTTTTTCCAGTTCACATAACACAATTTTGTTTCCGAACCCAAAAGAAGTACACCTCTTCGCGGTATCAATCTCAGTTAAAACCCATGAAATAATAGATCGACTAGTGATAAATCTTTATTAACAAACTCAAACGTTACGGTGAGTTTAAGTGAATTAGGTCAGCCCCATTCGTATAATCGATCTCTGGAATCCTTCGAGCATTATACATTCAGAAGAAGGACTTTCAACGAAGACAGGAATGATTTGGTTCGCAAACAAAACAGGATCGGAGTAGGTCGAGAGTTCAGAGAACTGAAGTGAAACGGAAGATGGCGGTCGTGTTGGTGAAATCTGGACTAAACTAGGGTTTGATTGGAGTTCTCAAATTCAGTGGCCTCTTCATTTCGGATGAGTGCATATTGAGAATAGAGTTTAGGAAATTATGCTCGAGTTTACGGTGTATAGGTATTATAATAACATTACTCTTTAATCCTTTTGTTTCCAAAAAAAAATTCGAGTTTTGATATATGGCTTACGCTGTCATTATAGGAAGGTCGGTGAGAAAGGTGGATTTTAAATGCTTTGAAATAAGTTGTGAAATTTGAGTGAAATAGCTTTTTGTACTTTAGACATTTGCATAATATCGAGTATAATAAAACATCTAAACAAGGGCTAGAATATAACAGAAATGGTAAGAAATCATTCACTGTCACAATTGAAACGATATATAGTGGCCCGTGTAGATTTCTGTAAATTATTGAATAACAATTACCAATAAATATATTTACTATTACTGAAAACTCTCTCCAGATGATAAATTGATGGATGTAGCCGTTACTACGTGGTAGGAAATCATAATGAAAAGATAAATAAAAATAAAGTGGTAAAAAACATACTTATATGAAAAGAGAAATGAAAATTTTTATGTTTTTTACCACTTTTATTTGTAACTAACATTACTGCCGTTTCGTCCTATATGGACATTTGTTTTCAAACTTAAGTTTGAAAAACAGAAAAAAACCTAGAAATTTTCATTTCTCTTTCCATCATGATCTCCTGCAACGTAGTAACAGCTACATCCATCAATTTATTAAAAAACATAGAAATTTTCATTTCTCTTTTCTTCCCAGATGATTCTATCATACCACATATAAGACTATTCACTTATTTCTGTAACAATAATCTATAGTATCTCTATATATTACTGTTTTACTTGGGTTATGGTTGAACAGAACTTGTATTATGAAAACTGAGCGTCAAAATTATTTGATTAGTTTCAAATTCGAAAACATAAAATGTTACTACGTACTACAGTTGTAACAGTATAATTTTTTTAAGATGAATTGAAAATAAAAACATATTACAAGTAGTAATAATGGAAATGACAGAACTTTGTCATTTCTTGAACAAGATTGTACAGGTGAATATATTCTTTATTACTTGAAGGAAAGTAATTGAATCATTCAATATGCGGCACAAACGTGAATTTTGTTACATTATTCTCAAGAGATCTCACATGACTTTATCCAGTGATATAAGCTATTTCAGTTGATGATTACAGAAATTCCAAAGGGGTCAAAGGGGTCGTTACGCAATTTGGGGAAAGGGAGGGTCTTTTAAACTGTTACAATGCGTTACAGGAGCGGGACGGGGTTCTAACAGCGTTGCACGTAACATTGTATTTTCTTAATTCAAATATAGAACAAGAAAATTGAAGTCCCCCAAGTTGGCTACCCTTTTCGTTTTACGTTTCACGGGGAATCCCTCGACTGTATTATATGATTTTGCGTATAGTTATAACTCTTTTATTTTATGTATTATTACTGCAAATGCGATTAAAACAATAACAAAGGTATTTAGCGACTTGCCAGTACTTTGCTCAACATAATTGTGACTTTCACTTAAAAATCGTCACTTGAGTGTTTAGGGTGGGGGAGGGGGTACAGGAAAACGTTACGTCGCGTTACGGAGGGGGGTTGAGAGGAGCAAAAATCTTTAAAAATTGCGTTACGTAATACTCGAATGACCCCCTAACTTTACAGTATGATATTGAAATTTCATGTTATCGTCAATCTTGAGATACTCAGTTGTGAATGGAAAGAGTTGAATTGTTTTGAATTTGAAAAATTGTCATATTTGTACATAACCAGTTGGGCTCGTTTATATACATTCAGAGCAGGTTTGATTCAAGGCTCAAGGTAATGCAAATCCTATATTGTATAACCAAACACAATCAGATTGTAGAAAGTTGGATTTTAAGTGTAAACATTTGGGGAAATCTTGCCTTAGCCCATCCATCGCAATTAATTTCTGTAAACAGGTGGAAATCCAACGTTCTCCATATTCTATTGAATCTTCTCGTGATTTTAATGCAGTAGTTCCTTGAAATTATATGAGAAAGTCATTATTTCAAGTATTGACGGAACGAAGGATTCTGTGAAATAAACCAATGAACTCGATTTGCTCAGATGGTCACAAAAACTAGACAATAACAGAACACTCTCCATCAAGGCAAACGGTGTGAAAAACGCAGTCCAACTCTGATGAAAGAAGTATGACATAAGAAGTAACCAGCTTGACGATGTGAATCTGTCGGCGTCTTTTGTTTTCTGTATCTAAGATCGCGGTTGACATAGCACAACGTTCCGCTAAAAATTCCGCACCAAAAAGCCGGATTCGCTTTCTGCGATTTCCGCGATGAAATAAATGGGCTGTTCGAGAGAAATGATGATCGCTGTTCAGTGATTGATAAGAAAGATTAAGGAGTTGGTTATAAATGTAACGGTAAGGAGAGAAAGAAAATGGATTGTTTTGGGAAAATTGATCGCTTTTGTAGAGTTATAGGTCTCTGTTTCACGGTTATTCTGACGAATCAGAGAAAATTGAGACAAAATGACATGAAGACGAAGAAGAAATATATCATTTATCGAATCTTTAGCTTATATATCTTCATATACTTTTATGTTGCTATATGTGTAATATTTTATATAGTTTATTTCATTGAAATATACATCGATATATTCTTACCATCCAAATTTTTTAGTAGACCTACACTTAGGCCAATGATTCACTTAAATGAGTCCTCAGTAATTGATGCAATAGAACACATACTTTTATATGAAAAATAATGACAAAATAGTTGATCATTAGGTGTTGTCTTATTAAAATAGTTTGATAGTTTGATATTGTTGTGATGGTTTGAAGTCTTTTACACAACACAATTATTTATTTTCGAAAGTAATAAACTGATGCCATCTAATACTTCATACTGAATAAATTTTATATTGTAATTATAACTTTTAATCTCAAAGTGGGAAAGGCTCTGTTTTGTTTAACGTTATCGAAGAGTTGCCAAATATAGTTTTTAGTATCTATGGTATATAAAATGATATTATCAATTCACAAAATAACTAATCGAATGCTGAGAAATCTTATGGATTTACCCCAAAATATTTACCGGGGGAGTTACTTTTCGGTAAATTTCATAAATGACAGCAAAACAATGGAAAAGACTTAGGTACTTCGGAACAGTAACCAACTGGTTTCTTTTTTCATTATTTTGTCGACATATTTCAGTTTCAATTTTTTTCAATCAGTAGAAAATTTATCAACATAGTAGGTATCCAATACTTTTTTAAAATATATTTCATTATTTGAAAAACCTACACGGGATGATTTTTGATTACTAAGAACTATACAGTTGCTTAATAAAGGCAATGGATGTACTCGTTTCGACAAACAATATTTTCTAATGACATACTCAGAAAACGTTTGGAAGACCTAAAACTGTATCGAAACGTCTTCTTTGTAGGTACCAATTCTAAACGTTCCATCAAAAGTTCGAAATGTCGAAAGGACGTTTCAATAACTGATAATTCAAAGGAATGGAATATAAAAATACACTGTAAAATAAATTGATATTTTTATACGATAAAAGTTATGATATAAGATGAGACACGTTATTGGGTAGTAAAATATTACTGTGTAGTATTTTTATGAAGGGCACATTCTCACCAAATAAGATGAATATCTTGCAACTATTAATCAAATGAAAAGCAGAGATTTACGAAACAGAAAGAATAGTGATTAAAGTTTACAAAAAATCGTTCATATTCATTATACATACATTTTATAAAAATTACCAAGGTCAGAAAAAATTTGAACAACCATATTATCCCTAGAAATAAATTGAGCACACTTCGGTTACACGATCTATGTAGGTACCTTCATGTAATACATCATTTGAAGTACCCGTATGCGGAGCTACTTCCTCCATTTTCGTGTGATTTCCATAATAGGAGTTCTCTTCCGTTCATTGCCATCTGCCATTGGCCTATCAGAATAGGTGGAGCCAAATATTCAAAATACCGGTGTAATTAACTTCTTAATGTCTGTGGGAAGTTTCAGCAATTTCATCGTTGTTAATGGTTTTGAATGCTACTTAGTTTTGATACGTCCCAAAGAAATAATTCGTTAGTCTGATACCACGATAGAAATTGTGTGATGCGGATTAGAAACGCCGATTTTTTGCTGTGGCTGTGTGGGAATGTTTTCATGGGAAATATTTGATTCTTGACAATAATGATTCGTATATTCGGACATTTAATGTTATCCTGAGAAAATGTTTGTACCTGCACATATTTCTCACACCTTGTTGACCTGCCCGTCATTGAAATGCTAGCCACTACTAACTTCTGGATGAAAACTTTTAAATTGTTATTTGAAGAATTAGAAATTTTGACGAAGCGCTTTTGAATGCGAGTTTACAAGCTATAAATTGTAATTTTACCAGACCAACAAGTAAGATATATCTACAAAAAAATGTTTATTTTCAACTGAGGTCAAATTGAATTGAAACTGTGTCATTAGTCTACCGTAAAGTTCAATAAAAAAGAAATTATTCATCTTTCCATCCCAGCCGTATCATGTCAGGAATAAAGAATAGAAAATAGTTGAATAAAAGCTTAGATTATCCAATAATAAATTGATAGATTTAGCCGTTACTATGTGGTAGGAGATTATAATGAAAAATGAGAATTAAAACTTTCTGTTTTATATCACTGCAATTTCGTTCTATAGATATAATGAACTCGTATTCGTTTGAGAATGTCTTTGTAGGACAAAACTGCAGTAACGTTAGTTACAAATACAATTAGTATAAAAACATAGGAACCTTAGATTATTATTATAAAATCCAATATCAGGCAAAAATAGTGATTACCGTTCATTTGCCATCATATGCTCATTTTAAAAGAACTTCCGTTGTAATAAACCAAATGAGGTCACATTTAAATATCGTTCTTGATAAAATTGTCAATGTTTGAGAAAATGCGATTTTCATGGTTGATATATGAAAATTTTAGATGAAAGTGAAAATGTAAGGATATTCTCAAGTTGATAGACAGTTTTCCTCCTCTTCATTATTTTTTTTTCAGTGAATGATTTTCAATAATGAATATAATGAATTTATTAAAAAAAAGGTGGATAATGAGAAAAAAGCAAGGGTTCTTGAGACCACACAATTGAAGTGAAGCTTGTTTAGCTCTATCTCTAGGTATGTATATATATTAATATACACATGTGAAGCTTGAGGAGACTCTTCTTGTGTGTCTGTTTGTGTGTGTGAGTAAGAGAGAGAGAAAGATAGAATTCTCAAGTCACTACCTAGTTTTGACAACCTGTATAAAGATATATTAATTTTCTAGAAATATTTGATTTTATTATGGGTTCTCATTAATGAATTAACATTTTTGAATTTTTTTTTCATTTTTATTTATTATTTTCATTATCGGATACATCAGTGATTACTGTGGTTAATTGTAAGACCGATACAACATGCTCGTGTATGTTATTTACCAAGCGTTGTCCATCTTCGGATGCGAAATCAACATTGAAATCTCCTGCTGAAATTAGTGGCCACGTATGATAGTTTTCTCCTAACTGATCAGAGCCCTGTCGACCGTTAATCTGTACTCACACCTCTTTCTATTGCCCTTACAGTAATATACGAAACGTAACTCTCTCTTTCTATCTTCACTAACTTATATGTTCCTCTCAACTTACGTTTTCCTCGTAAATGTAATGAAGAATTTAATCCACGTGCAATTTCGTTCCTGCACCCAACCTGTCGATTGTTATTCGAGTGGGCAATGTCACTTTTTCCTTCTTCAGATAGAGAAAGCATTAAAATCACCAAAAAATGCGACTCATTTTGTCCACAAAAATTTAAAAACTGTTGTTCATGACACTTCTGTCGACAGTCCTGACAACTGTAATAGTAACTTTCGATTTTTTGTCTTTACTGTCGCTCTTGTAATATCCTGAGGAGGTAGCTTTGCCCATCTTTTATTTATACCTGTTTTATGCAAAGAAAACATCTGTTGGGCAAAGTGACCCCTCTTCATGAGGTGACTTTGCCCACCCATGATATTAAAATAAAATAACTACATAAATCACATCTACGAACCACCTTCCAAAAATACAAAATTTATCTAGGATATCAAAAAAATGTGAAAAATAATCAACTCAAATTTTAAAATTGGGCAATTGACCGGTATTAACTTCAGTATGAAAGTAAAACCGCAGCTAAAACCAAGTTTCAGTGACAGCGAAACGCGTCTATAGTCCGTTCATAATTTGTTGATAGCTCACTGCAAGTTTGACCCTCATTAGAGAACTGAAATACAGAGAGGACAGCTAATATGATATAATAACAAAAACCAAACTAAAACTGGCAGTTTAAGATGTTTTCGACTAACCCACCTTGTATCTGAAGAAATACAATACAGCTATAAAACTTTTAATCCGATTATGTAGGTATTTTGAGTGGAAATGAGTGACCAGTGTCGTAGAGTATATGATTAAAACATTAGTTACTTTAAATAAATAAATATATTAATATTCTTAAACTGTAGGTACTGTAAACTGTATTTTTATTT
>WOGN01004854.1:0-11351 GCA_015342105.1 Leptinotarsa texana | reverse complement strand
TTCACTGGGAGTTATTTATGATATCAGAACCCGCTATACAGAGAACCTACCCCCAAGCTAGGCAAAGTTTGTGTTTTAGTTTTCAGGATTATAGTCGATAAGGGGAGTCACTAGAGCACGTTAAATATTTTTCTTATTATAACTTTCAGGTCAGAACAAACCCCTGATTAGAAGAACGGTATAATTTTGTTAATGGTGAATATTACCAGATATTCTCCCTCCCCCTTATGTAATAAATAGTTTTATATAGTGTATAAAGATACTTTTTGTGAAATGAAACAATTCTGTATTTTGTGTGGACAGTGTAAAAATTCGAGTAATCATCTGTATTCAGTGCCAAAGGTAAACGGAACATTTTATAATTACTGTCAATCCACCAAGTATAAACTATGTTTGTATCAGCCTACACCAGAAACAAACTTCATATTTTGAATAATCCTTTACCCTTTCAAATCGACCTTCTGCTACTAGAGTGTCATTACTTTCTTGACCATAATAACAAATTGAAAATAAACATTCACTTATGCTTTTTTTTAATAGAACTTAATACCTAGCTTCAAGAAAAGTCTACTCATAGAGTCATATATACCTACAGATGAATATTACACTATGCAGATAGATTTATTGCATTTCTACGAAAATATTATGAGGAGTAAGTGAGTTCACACTTATATAAAATTTAACATTCATTCAAAATATCATGAAATTAATATCAGCATAAAATTTCAAACAAATGAAAAATTGAATATGTATCAACAATTATTAAATCATAGATTGAGTTTGAAAATCACTGACTGAGCAGGACTCCATGTCAAACAAATAGTTTTCCAATCCTAACAGAATGTTGTATATTTTTGAAATCCTGTGGAAAATTATTGTAGAGCTCGAGGGTGTGGTTGTAGTGTGGACTTGTAGAAAAAAAAATTCTATGAGTGGTTAAAAGACTACTCATGTATGATGAGAAACCCAATATTCTCTTGAATATATAATTGTAGTGATTGTTAGCATATATAGAATTCCAAGCAACCAAACATTATGTTCTTTTAACTTTACTTGTTCTCAATTGGTGATTTGAATGGTTTCATTTGTGCATTGTTTCCGATCAAAATCTGTGATTTGAAGGATAAAACATCCATTTCATTGGTGAGAAAAAGCTATTGAAGGGTGCCAAACCATCTCTCATGTGAGTATTCATGAGTATTCAATCTCTATAGCACTAGCTATAAATCCTATCAAAGATTTGTTTATTTTTTCAAAGTGCACTTGTAGAGAAGTACTTAATTGTACGAATTTCAAGAAAACATGCACCTTTTACAGAATCAGTTTTTTAATAATTTCTGTAGTTGGAAAGTATCCGCTGGATAAGGTATCGAAAGCAAATGTGATCACATACAAATCAAGAGAGAACACTTGGTGTTATCAAAATAATAAATATCAAATTATTCATTTATGAAATGATAAGTGACCCCTTCTAGCTTTACCCATCTACAAAAAAAAGTTCTTTTCAACCGGCTGTTCCCTAACGGTGACCCTAAGAAGTTCGCAGTTGAAAACAAACACTCTATGCCATTCATTTCTCTTGAAGATAAAAGATTGTTGTTTTCGGTTCAACTCAAGCATATCAATGTCCTTTAACAAATTTCATATAAGGTTCATAACGGACTTTAAAGAAAGTTATTGATAACATAATATGAGAAGAGATATTTATGTAACCATTATTTAATTGAATCATGTTGAAAAAAGGGATACGTCACAAATTGTCGGAATGTGTGGAGTTCAGTTATAACATTTCATATTATTTTTCATTTCAATGATCACAAATGCCTGATTCACAGAAAATCAACTTCATTAACATCACCCTGTATTTCCTGATATCTCATATTTGTCAATATCTGGGTACGCGTACTGCTTACACATGGAAATACTAAATACGGTATCATTATTATAAACAGCCTCTTCTGAGAACACAATCTGGAAGAGGGGTATCTTTTAGAATCTTTATTGTGAGACGGTTATAATTAAATGCCAGTAGGAATTGAAAAAAATATTAGAAAAGTTGTTATCGAACACAGGGTTATATTTAGGTATACAAGCTGAGAATCACACTTTGAAAAGTAAGATTTCGGTTATCCCTGTTCGCACAAGTTCGACTTCTGAGGTTACCGTTCGTAGGGGAACGACAGCTGGTTAACGGAAAAACCAGTTTTAACAAATACCGTTTCAGTTTTTTGTCCATGTTTATTTACAGGGATCTCAATTTATTCATTTGTATATAGGTGAACCCCAATTTTTGTTAACAATAAAATATTTAACAAAGAAAACTTGTACTGTAATCACTTATACTACTACTACTACTATAATTATTATAGATATACTTGTGTGTGTGCAATGAAGGACAATTAAAGTAATGAAAAACATTTACATGAGCAAAGAGTGAGATTCTTAAAAATATTTTCATCACCCCAGAAGAAATTGATTTTATCGGAGTAGTTATTTTAAGTCTCAACATTTTAGATGTTGGAGATGGAGAATGATACCCATAGAAGTGATATGGTGTAATAAATAGCTTTATTTTTCTAATGGACCTCCGTGGAACGTTCAAAGTTATAGGGGAGAGAATTTCTGGACAATCAATGAAACTAGATATAATTTTGAATAGATAAACTAATGATTTACTGTAACTTCAATTCTGAAATCTGCATGAAATATTTCTAAAATCGAATTGAATGTATGAACTCTTCATGCCTAATTTCGTAATAGTTAGTTTCCTGGCTAGCATTGGTCATTTTTGGTAAAAGTATTCGACTGCAACATTTGTAATCTATAAACTTGAAAAAAAAACAATAATCTTCAGATCTCTACTAAGATTCCTTTTCATCAAACTATTCATTATTTCTCATGTTTCAGTTTTTCTACATTTCTAAATTGTTTAATCGATAATTAGGTATTATTTATCATCACCCTTTAATTTCGAAAAAAAATGGAATTTTAATATTTTCTGAAGATGTGTTTATCACAAATATGAGTTTCAAGTTGACGGTATGGAAATGAAAAGCAATGTGTAAGAAATAAGTACGCCATGATATAATAATATACTTTTAGTTTTTGACAATATGAATTGTATAGGAATAATCAGAGTTATATACAAATAAATACATACATCAACATCAAACATGTTTCAATCTACTTTGTTTTGTCTTAAATATTATGCAAGTAGAACCGTATTTCAAATCATTAGGCGGAGTTTCGAAAAAAATTAGGCCAGCACTATCTGGTGATCAATACCAAATTGTATAATTCGTTAATGGAATTTGGAAGTTGTCTTTGAACCACGTGTTTTTATAATGTATTTCTGACCTTTTACGATATTTATTTCTGTTTTTGAAGTTTAGCCGGCAGCGGTTGAATGTGGGAGAGACACATTTGCAAGTCTAAAAGAAATATAAGGAAATACATCAATATGCTAGAATATTTAGATACTGTTCAACAACATTAATAAAAAAAAGTGAACTGTTATGAATTCGTATCATATATTGAAATACTCCAAACCATACTGATAAAATAAACAAATTGACAAGTACTACAGGTATTTTCAATAAAGTTAGGTACATTCCACACAGTGCCGAATAAATGTTCCCGGAATGTACTTTTGAAAAGATCATCTTCACACACTGAGTGCCAAAAAGTAGACCTTTTCCCTAAGTTATAATATTAAATGACGTGATTCTTTTAGGTACATTAGAAACATTGACGGAACTTTCAGGTTTCAAAAAGAGGTTTTTTTCTATGCTGAAGGAAAAAACTAAACATACGAAGGAATGGGAAAAACATGGATGTCTTCTTGTTGATGAATGCAAGTTTTCAAAAAAAAAAAAATTCGATAAAAACTCCATGAAATTTGTTGGATTTGTTGATCTGGGAGAAAATGGAGAACAATCTTGGAGACCATGCGTTGGTCATAATATTCCAACCATTTGCTGGTTATGGTCTTCAGGCATTGGCACGTTTTCTTAGTGGAGTTGATGTGACGGGGGAGATTTTGGCCAGAATTATGTTGGAGTGTATCATTCTTTGTGAGAATGCACGGCTCTACATTGATGTTATAACCAGTGATGGAGCTAGCTGGAATCGAAAAATGTGGAAACACCTCAGTGTAGAAAACAGCCTTCAACCATGGTGTGAACACCCCATGGATGCGTCTCGTAAACTGAGAATGTGTTCAGATTTTCCCCACCTCATCAAATGTTTGAGGAATAATTTGATGAAGAAAAAGAAATTCAGGGTATGACGGTATCTTGTTTATTTATAACATCTCACCATCAATAAATTATGTATTTCAGGTTCCTGAAGGTTTGGTTCTGTTTTCCCATTTTGAAAAACTTTTTAATCATGAATCTAATAAAGAATTCAAAGTGGCATTCAAGTTGACAGCAAGTCATATCTATCTAAAACATGGAGAGAAAATGAATGTATGGCTTGCATTCTAAGTAAGAAATAACTTACAGGGTGATTTTTGTTAAAAGAAATTATTCATTTGTTCATTTTCCAGTTATATAGCAACACAACTGCCCTAGCAATGGAAACATATCGAGATAAAAATATCTTATCAAATACTGATTCCACTATTATTTACTGCAAAAAAGTAAATCGACTCATTGATATAATGAACTCTTCAAAACCTGACAATGGATTGAAAACCTTAATTTCTAATTTCCACTAGTAAACTGTAAAGTAGTATGATATAGTTGTTGTATATACATTAATACAGTCATTTTGCCCTCTAGTTAAGGTTTTCATCAACCTACCTAGAGGGCATAATGGCTGTGTTATTATATATGTGAGAACTCATTTGTCATACTAAGTTACAGTACTCGATAATGGTTTAATAAACCGAAACCGGTCGTCACAAATAAAAAGTCATGAGGCCACTTAGCAGTTTAGTTTGTTACTTTAATATTCTCCTTTCATTTAGCGTCGCTTTTCTGGAAAACAGTTAGTTAGTTCAAAACAGGCAAGGAGTAAAAATTTCAGATTTTTTCATGGCTAACCTGATGGTGATGTTTGAGTTAGATTTTTTTTGGAATAAATAAGACACTTTTAGCCATAAATCTTGCAGGCAACCCTCATTGATTCTTTTGAATTCAAAATTTAAGTTTTTTTTCGTGTTTGTTTTGTTTATGGGAAATTCATTCATACTTTCAACCTAGGAATACACCCTTGAAATATTTGTCTTGAATTTTGAAACACCCTGTTTATCCGACATTTATACAGCCAATATCAACTCAACTTCAACAGTATAATTTAGATCTCTTGAGCTATAATTGATATTAAAAAAACCTGATGAAGTACAAGTAAAAATTTTGATTTAATGCATTGCAGGATCTAGATTCATTCTTGATATATTATTTGGACTTATGGAAACAATGTTCCTCTACAGAGTTCTTTTTATCAGATTCTATTTCATGTACACTAGACTTAACAAAGTATTTATCCAATCTTGGTTTCAAATACTTGATGACACCCAGAATAAACCAAGATCATTTGGAGGTGATAATGTTCACATATCCATAATAATTCCAATGAACTTTGATGTTATCATTTTCAGCACTTTTTTTGGGATGATGAGAGCTGCAGGTGGATGCAATACTCATCCCGAGTCAATTCAAGTTGGACAAATATTCCGCCTGATGTCCCTATATTTTGTTATAAAACCGCCCAGGGAAAGTAGGGAAAGTAATGTTAGTGGAGGAGAAATGATGAAATCCCTTCTTCATATTGGCGATCTGAAAGAAAAAAAAGATAAAATTTATATTCTATTCTGAAATAGAAGAAAATATCTCCGAAATTGAAGAGGACTTCTCAGGTATAGATGAAGCTTTTACTTATTTCTGTGGATATGTTGCAAAAAAACTGTAGTGGAGAATGTGTAGATTCGATATTGGAGAAGGGAAATGAAATATTCAATTCTCTCATAAGAAACAATAGCAGGAGACTTTTAACATTTCCATCACAAAAACTAATAGCTTTCTTCACGATGTTGAAGCCACAATATCAGGTGTTTTTGAGAGAAAACTTAAAAGAAATTGCCTTTCAGTAATTTTAAGCAAATTGTAAAAATTTTGTCCCAAAAATATTGTAGGTTGTAAACACCACAAGGGAAAATTGTCAAGAGAGGCAATTAGGACATATTTGATCTCTAGATTGAATATCTGCTGTGCTAAAGAGCATAATGTAAGAACCCTCGAAAATACTAATTTTTAAAAAATACAATTTTTCTGTGTCAAATTTCGAAAAATATCTGTTGAGATGTGATACTCTCATCATCTGTATGTTTTTTTTAATTCAACTGAATATTTAAAAAACTTCCTTTATTAAAATTGATGGTCACATCGTTTGAAAAAAAGAACTTTTTTACACACTCAATGTCAAAGGTTGTAGTAAGCAATTAAAGCATTTGTATTTGTATTCTAAAAGAACATAAACTAATTCCATCACATCTCTTTCCAAGTTTACATTCTAACAATAAACGGCAAAGCTTTGGAATTCACTGCCTCAGAAGTTTTTTTTTCGGGCTTGCAGTCTGCAGAAATTCAACCACGGTGTTCTCTACACATCACGGTATTTCACCTTTCGTGGGAACCTGAATATAGAAGAAATCCCTTTCGGAAACTGGAAATTTACCACTGGTAAAAACATTAAATACCATTTCACCTCAGATCGATAAAAATTTAACTTATCTTTTGAACGGTTTGACGTAGAAACATGATAAAAAACGTTTGGGGGCTATTATCGATACTATTTTTTGAAGAAAAAAAACACATTGTGATTGCTCGATAGATGGCTGGGGGAGGCACTTCAACTTTTTTTCAAAATTTTAATTGGCATGGGGATCAAGTGTCAAATTAGTCTATCAGTGATGGCCTGCACATGAAATCATAGTAAAAAATATGACTCAGTGAAGATATTTGACTTAAACTTTGTTCAATTTATGCTGGAATTGTAAATTTCAATAACCACAATTACAGAAATCTTATAAACTTTTACAGATAATAAATAGTTCACATTCTTTCTGAACCAAAGAAGTTATTCAATACATCTAATGTTCAATGGAAGGTAATTGACCATTTTACATCCATTGTAATTTAATAAATTTTGCCTTGTAATTTCTCTTGAGTTATTTGCAAAACCCAAAGGCTTGCATGAGGAGTTCAAGGTGGGACTGTAGTGCTATTTCTCTTGAATGATTTTGTGTATGTAACGAGATATGTATGTATAAGAAAATCAATGTCCTGATTCATGAGTAGAACTGCTAGGTGTGATATACATACATCCATAGTCACTATGAGTAGATGTATTTTGTTTGAATATCTATTAGAAAACATATTTGTTTCTACTCATTACATTGTTCTTCGTATATAAACAGCTTATTCAAAATTTAATGCATCAAAGAGGAAACTTTTTTATTATTAATTAATTGGATTGAAAAGTTTTTCCATTCCAATACCATACCAAAAACATATTCAAGTATATAAACGTTATACTTACCACCTGTTTTGCGTAATTTGTTCCGATGAACAACCAGTGTCACATACATAATATCTGCCAACATTTCATGGGTTTAAATATAAAGAAATTACACGAAATTTCTTTAAAACGTCGCTTGGGTTGAAACTCCAACTAATAATTCATCAGAACTTAAGACACTTTCGATTTAATACTGACAATTCGTCAATAACACTTAAAACACAAAAAATTCATTAACTCACTTCTTAAGTTATCCTAAAAGCACAGTATGAAAAAATGAATGTGGAATTAAATATAAATTCAAATACACCCTGTGTGGTCTAAGATTACAGGTTACTGTAATGACTGCTTGCGCCATCTGAAACAGCGTTGATCTCTGTTAATCAAGTTAGCCATAAATCCTTCATTTTATCCCAAACTTGCAGGTATGAGTAGATACACCAGGGTTTTTAGACATCTTAGTATTTATTAATGAAAAAATGTTAAGTGTCATCAATCTATATATCATCGAGGCTGCTTGTTATGTAAAGAAACATATAAATGAATTTCCGCACTAAGAAATTATTTTCAAATATTTCAACTGGGGCGTCCCCCGACGGGGTAAAAGGGGGGTGTTTACATATGAAAATTACATATTTATCACTGTTTCTCCGTACCGCTATATTTTCTGAGGCTGATATTTTGTGTGAAGGTTCGTTTAATGTTATAATGTGCAATAAGGAATATTTAAAAATATTTCCTTCGTTTAATGTTGTAGATGTGCAATAAGGAAATATTTTTAAATATTACTTATTGCACATTACAGCATTGAACAAACCTTCATACAAAATATCAGCCTCAGAAAATATAGCGGTACGGAGAAATAGTGATGAAAATGTAATTTTCATATGTAAAAAACACGCCCCTTTTACCCTGTCGGGGGCGCCCCAGTTGGAATATTCGAAAATCATTTCTTAGTGCGGAAATTCATTTATATGTTTCTTTACATAACAAGCAGCCTCGATGATATATAGACTGATGACAGTTAATATTTTTTCATCAATAAATACAGAGCGACATGTGTCACTGCATTTGAAATTGAACATGCAGGATGGATATTGTAGATATTTTATACAGTTGTAAAAACCATTTTTTAACATGAGTATTCCGCGTCAACCTGCTATCTAGGTGAAAGCCAAGGAATTTCACATTTTCACTGTGTTTTAAAGATGAATTTGGTATTTCTCCTATTCGCACAAGAACACTATGATCATAGTATAAAATCTTATTTGTGCCCAATCGGACTAAAATACATCAAATATTTTTCAGAGAGATTTAATTTCAGGCCATTTGTAAGGCATAAGTTTTCATTTGACTAATTCAGTGTGTGGAATTTTTCGGAAGCTGTTAATTACTCATCGCCATTCCAATTGGGGAGTCGGTTAAAAAGTGAAAAATGTAGTATTTATTTTAAACATTAAATTTTGTTGTATAGTTTTAAATAACACATCTCAAAGGTTTTTTATAGATGTATACATATGATGTGTAACAAAAATATATGGAACACTCGCATTGATAATCAACATATTTTTTTAATTGAACACCCAAAATTGTTTGTACTTTTAAATTTAGATCGAAATTTTCAATACATTATATGAAAAGCACTTTTTGATGAATCTCATAACTGCATAGCTTACCTGTTTAAATGAGGGACACACACAGGATATTTTCAATTTTCGCTGAAAATAGGATGACGTCATGAGTCGATCTGACCTAATGGTGCTTTATTTAGGTACTTCATTACCTGAAGAATATATTAATGCTGAAGCCCTCGAGTCTTATCAATGTGAATTAAAATGGGTACTTCAGTATTCTCTCCAATAAAACGAATGAGCACATATGCTTTTTCAGTTAATGAAAAGATTATCATGCTTAATGTTTATGACACCATGATGACGCTTTCATACTCCAAAATGTGTTCGGAAACGCCGTGAGTTTGAAAATCATCGATGTATAAATTCAAGAGTCAGAGAAAAAATTAAGCTGTGAAAACTAGAAACATACATTTGGAAGAACAGTACATTCATTTTATTTTAAGAAAGAAATACCAACTCTTGACAAAAAAATGGACGGCTTGAAAGAATAACAATGATAGGCAGAAAGACATTGTGGAAAACAGATAATATCACTTAATAGATATGAAATTATTCATCCACACATGGGTGGCAGTTGGGACCATTTAGTACGATCAGTGAAAACAGCTCTGAAAGAGATCACCAAAGAACAATCGCCATGTGGAAAAGTCTAATTAATATTATTGGTGGAAGTTAAGCACATCGTTAATTCACGACCACTTGAACATGACTCCATTGATCCGCAGGATGGAGAAGCTCTAACCCCTAAACATTTCTTGATAGGTATGTCTAGTTCTATTCAGTTCGTTTTCTAAAGATCATTTGAATATTACTGGAGTTTTTTCCCAACACCAAATCGTTATTTTTAAAGCTTGACACGTGTTTCGATCACCAAGTGATCATCTTCAAAGAGGAAGATTAAAACGGGTATACCAACCTAAATTAATTTCACAATATTGCCTATCTAAATTTATTTTTGCAATGTGTCCTTATGTAGTAATCAGTAAACCCAACAACATTATTTTATTTTATTTTAACAAGCTATATAGTATGCTCTTTGGTATAGGTCTGTCATCGTTATTCATAATATTATTGTGTTTACTTATTTCTACACTCTCGTAGGCATCTAGTTGCCTGTTGTTTTATATAGATAAGGCAAAATTGAAAAATTAATTTATGTTGGTATACCTGTATGGTTGGTACACCTGGATGGTTTACCTGTATGGGTTACCTTTATAGCATAAATAGGATTAGCTCGCATCAGTTTCTAGTTTCAATCTTCCTCTTTGAAGGTGATCACTTGGTGATCAAAACATGTGTCGAGGTGTAAAAATAATGATTTGGGGTTGGGAAAAAACTCCAGTAATATATATTTTAACACTTTATTGTGAGGTTTTTTTGGACAATTTACAAAACTGCAACTGTATGAAAATGCTTGAGGAAGTTATTCTATAGCCAAAGACATGTTGCGGTTTTGTAAACTGTCCAGTGGAAATCTCACAATAGTGTTTCTTGAAAAATTTTTTATTTTTGGGTCATAAATGTGTAAGCTAAGCTATCAATTTATATTTTTCGATATATACCACCTGTTCTGATTGGGTAATTTTTTCGTTTACGTTGCTAGGGTTTATTTTGAAAAAATTATTAGAACTTAAATTTATTGGAATCTTCAGTCACAAATCTTGCAGTCAACATGTGGTGTTTTGTGTCAATTTTGTGATAGAGGTTCACTTTCATTTATTTCCAAAAAGCAAAGAGGTACAATATTCTTCAAATAAACAAAACAAAAGTTATAAAAGTACAATAAATAATACACAGGTTTCTTTGAAAGTGGTTGACAATGTTTCATGGTGAATTTTACTAGTTCAGACTTCCATCGTCAAATATAATTTTAATATGTTTTGAAATCTATGAAATAACAAATAAAATTGGATTGAATAGCCGAAATATGAATTATATTGAACCATATCTTTCGATAATTTTTGGTTTGGATCGAGGCATTGAAACGAGATAACAATTTTCCATCACGCCAAAGATGGCGTCTGCAGGTATCGGCGGTAATGATCGTGCTCCAAATAATCAGGAACAAAGTCAAAACAAAAGTTTTAAGTGCTGTCAAACAAAACAAGTGAAGTTTCTTGTGTGTGTAACATGCGGAAATGTTTTTCATTTGTCATGTGCTACTAAGAATAAGGTGAAACTGATTCAGATCTG
>WOGN01004853.1:603-13702 GCA_015342105.1 Leptinotarsa texana | reverse complement strand
AATAAAAATTTCTGTAACTATGAAATGAATAATCGGTTACAAGAAAATCTTCTTGGGAGGTTACAAATGAATAATAAATGAACTGAAACGTTTCTCTACTATTGAACTACGTAATGATTGAAGCATTCCTATTAGTGTCGTGGCGAACATTATAATTTTTTACTTCATTGTGATTTGAATTCAAGTGTATATATAGCTTCATCGATTTATTTTCCACAAAAATTCTATTGTATACTGTATACAGTGAATATTTGTTCGGTCGGTAGCCAAGCAGTTCGATGCTGGTGCTTTGTTCACTCACTCGAATTGACTGCCGTGTTGGTCGATGATTCAAGCCCTAGCTATTGTTCAACCCGTGTTAGGAATCACACATTGAAAGATAAGACTTCGTTAATCCTTAGCTCGCACAAGTTTCGATCCTGAGGGTTGTCGTTCGAAAGGGGTGCGACAGCTAAACAGATTTCAAACAGATTTCCAAACAGATTTCACTGGAGAGTTTAGAAAACTGCAACGCGTGTTTCGGTATACAATGGCTCCTTCAAGCATTTTCATCCATATGTTAGATTTCCATATTGCAGAGAATTTGGAAGTTGACGAATATTTATTTTTTTCAACGTGAAAAATAACCGTATTAGCATTAAAGGGTAGAATGGAAGTTGATTCCTACCATTATTTTTCCATAAAATTATAATAATAATTTACGACGTAAATAGATAGATAGATAGATAATTTATATATGAAAAATATATAAAAACAACCAAGAAACACAAATAGTATGTATGTTGACATTATAAACATTTAAGAGAATTCACGTATTCTTCGACAGAGTAGAAGCAAAAACTCAAAAGATATTTTTTTCATTGTTTTTTTGAATTTGGACATCTAAGAATTTTGAAACCATCGGGAAGATAGTTGTAGAGATTGAAATTCAGTGTGTTTTTTTTGTGATTTAGTCAAACGATAGCGCTTTGTCCGAAATTTGTTACAATGTCTGGTATCATCGTCATGAAGGTCTGATTGCTTGATTAATGAAGTTGATTTTTTATGAACTTCTATGAGAACATTGTCCAAAAATAATGTGGGTAACGGCATTATTCTCAATTTCAAAAACAGAGGTAGACAATGATCCCTATAACCAGAGTTAAAAATCATTCTGATAGCTTTTTTCTGCAATTTAAAAATTTTCACAGCCCCAGTTGAGTTTCCCCAGAGTATAATGCCATAGCTAATGTAAGAATGGAAGAGGGAGAAATATGTTTTCAGTGTATCTAAACTAATTATATTTCTCAACAGACGCAATAAAAAAAGAGTTCTAGATAATTTTTTACTCAATCGGTCAATATGACAGATCCAAGTGAGAGTACTATCGAAAATTACCCCAAATAATTTAATACTGTTTGCACAGCTTTCAACAAGCAGAGCTTGTTTCTGTTGTGAAATGAAAAATAATTGATATTCACCTCATGCATTCATTTTAAATTGATTTCCGGAATTCATCAGTATTTTTCATGTGACTTTCATTCTGATATTTCGTCGAAATAACCCTGTGATCAAAATAAAGCTCACCATTCCCAATTCGAATTCCAACTATGGTGGAATAGATTTTCGCCGTATCTCCTGCTACATAATTCAAAGTCCATCTCCAATTTTTATTATTTTCCACAGTCAAATTCCCTCTATTTTTCTGCCTTTCGGTCGGTCAGTTTTTTTGCACATGGCTTTAGAGGGGTCTCCCGATGTAATGATATTTCCATCCAGTTCTCCACCCTCGGCAATTTCTCTCTTCCCCGTGCTTCGTACCCCTATAGGTAGAAACCGCTACATGAGAGACTTCAACTCAATCGACATTTATATTTTCAGAATTTATATTTCCTTTATGCCTGTGTTCCATATTGGCCAATCAATTTTGATGCATAGTATACTTACTGCAGATTGAATTAGTAGCTTATATTATCAAATCGCTTTTGCCTATTTGAGTGGACAAACATGAATTTGATTTTCTGTTGATGAATTAATAAATTGTTAAATAAGTATTTTGAAAGGCGATTTAGGATGATAGGATTTGAAGTGAGTAGATTGCTTGATAGAAAAGTCAACTATATGAGCTATATTAAAATGCCTATACTTTGTCTGTTCTATTTCTATTTTGTCCTTCAAAATAGTCCCCTACAGATATAATATAATTGTGCAAGCATTTTTTCCAATCTTCGGAAGCCGTTCTGATTTCCTTTTTTGGTATGTCTTTGAACTCTCTTAGCGATTCGTCGGAAAACGCCGCCTTTTCATGGGTCTCCCAATTGTTGAAAGTAAAGAACTTCACAATCAGAGAATTAGGTATAATCTGCTGCTTGCCAATCCCAACGGATCTTGATCTTCCTGGTCGGTAGCTAAAGCTGTTAATCTAAACTTAACCAAGTCCACAATTCCGCTACTAATACAAGCAGATGCTTCAATTGTAAAAATAACCATAGAAAAAACAAATCTACTAGCTGAACAATTTGCATCCCACTCCACAGTCGATTTTCTCGGAAAGACACCACTCACTATTCTCACACTAGAATCCAGAATTCCGGAATTACTTTTTGACAACGCCTAGTCATGCGAATTTTGAAAAAGCTAAATATCAACAAGGCGTCTGGTCCTGATGAAGGGTCCGATATCGTCTTTAAAAAGTGTGCCTATAAACTTATACCAGTATTTTGCAGATTTTTCAACCTGTCCTACAAGGAAGACGTTTTTACTTCTTGTTGGAAGTTTGCTCGCGTGCAGCCTATTCACAAAAAGGGCAAAAGAAATCTTTCAAATGACTGTAGACAGTCGCTTTGCTATCAGTGACATCTAAAATCATAAAGAGAACCGCACACCATCATTAAAAATAATAACCCATTCAATAATCACCTCAATCATATTACTAATGTTTATAACTCTATATTTCTTGAGCCTTTTACAGATAATGAACTGTTACCCCTCTAGACATTGGAAGGTACATACATTAATAACAAGCTGCAAATGCGTGTAATTGTTCAAAACATAGTTGAAAATAAGATTTTGAAATTCCGAATGATTGCGATGCCTGGAAAAAAAATTATTCGAGGTCAAAGGTCAAAAATCTCGAAAAAAATTGGTTTTCCGCGGTTTTGAGGAAAACGGTAAGTTTAATTATAAGATACCTCCAGATAAAAATTGTTGATCATAAAATTCTCTACAAAAATGTATCAATAATTTTTTTCTTAGAGCCACCGTTTCTGAGATACGACGAGTCAAATAGTTATAAAAGTTGTAATCGTCATTATATGCACACGTTTCCACGCCACCTATTAGCGCATTTTTTTACGTGGTTTCCGCAGTAGGCCTATTCCACATGTCTGTTGTGATTCTGTCTGTCAAATTGGAAACTTGAAGGGTTGGAAATTATAAAAGCGATTGAAATTTAAAAAATGTAAAAATTTATTCATCTGAGTCATAACTTTCAAATTCTTCTTCTTGTCGTTCTTCTTCTTGGTCTTCTTCTTCTTGGTCTTCTCCTTCTTCTTGATGTTCATTCTGGGTGTGGGTAAACTGGGACAAGATTGATATGTCTCATGTTTGCTCGTTGGTATCAAATGAATACTCCACTATTGGTGATCCAGCATTAGAATATGACTGGCCTTGACAGTGTGTACATGCCAGAGAATACAACACTCCAACTTTTTTACAACCACATTTAGCGCTGAATCCCTTTTCACAGTTGCAAAATATTGTGTTCAGCAGTTTTTCCGGCGCAGGTGGGAGTAAAGTCTAGCTCATAACCAAGCCACACTTGAACTTGAAGATGTTGGTGAGCAGTAACTTAGGTTGGAGGAAGACGAGCTAATTGCACCTGTTTCTTATTTTTAGTGTGTTTTTTACGAAACATGCATATCGATACTTATCTAAGCAGGTGGAATTTTTCGGAGCTTTGTACATAGAAAGAAGAAACAGAATCCCGTTGGTGACAATTTCTTGTTGAGTCGATTTACTTTTTTTGAAAAATTGAGCACATTGAACTAAATCTTGTTTTTCAAACATTTTAAAGACTCTTTCTTTACCCCTTCTCTAGAATGCAGACGTCGTATCACAGCCAGTTATTGCGTGTCAAAATAATACATGATTTTGACTCTTTGCAAAAATAGATAAACTTTTTACCAATATATTTCTGTTTAACTTTGAGCTTTTCCTGGCTTTAGAAAGAAAATAGTTTCTTCAGGTGGAGTTCGAGCAGTAAGAAGTACGAGTAAGTCTACATCTTCACCAAGAACAATAATTGTATTTGTCAAATGAAATTTCTCTGTAGCTGTTTCAATAATCAGTACTTCGGCATCGTTATTAACCTGTTCAACCAATATATTTTCGCCGATAAACTTATCCTTCAACATTGAAATGAACCGAGTATTGTAGTGAGTATTTGCAAGAAATTTCTGTTAACTGGTACGAACTGTCATAAGTTCATAAAATAGAATATCGGAAGATGTTGCTAAAGTTCGACGACGTTGTTCTGCAGCTTTAATATTTGTCGTGCAATCATCGTAGCCATCAAATACGACCGTAATTCTGACACCAAAAGATCTACGTACATACTGAACGTATCTATCTAAAATAATGCTAAATGTTTGAAACTTTTTGACTCGTCGTATCTCAGAAATGGTGGCTCTGAGAAAAAAAGTATTGATACAGTTTTTGTAAAGAATTTTGTCATCTACGATTTTTATCCGTTTTTATGATAAAACTCACCGTTTTCCTGAAAATCACGAAAAAACATTTTTTTTCGGTATTTTTAACCTTTGACCTCGCATAAATTTTTTTTCCAGGCATTGCAATCATTCAGAACTTTAAAATATTATTTTTAACTATGTTTTGAATAATTATATGCATTTGAAGCTTGTTATGAATGTATGTACCTTCACTCTTATTTTTTTAGTCTAATTTGACCTGA
The DNA here is from genome assembly GCA_015342105.1 of Leptinotarsa texana. Taxonomy (NCBI): domain Eukaryota; kingdom Metazoa; phylum Arthropoda; class Insecta; order Coleoptera; family Chrysomelidae; genus Leptinotarsa; species Leptinotarsa texana. The sequence goes on along the minus strand of WOGN01004853.1, from coordinate 8,751 downwards.
TTAGCATACCTACATTGTTTACTACATTTCATTGAGAGGCATCACATTATCTCCCTAATTCAACATAATTTTTGATCCAGTATATCCACTATTACTGCTGTGACAGCTTTTTACTCAAAAATCTTGGAGTACATCCAGTCTGGTGAATGCCCTGGTGAAATATTTTGTGATCTACATAGGGCATTCTACTGCATCGACCACACGATATTATTGAATAAATTATATTCTTATGGAATAAGAGAAAATGCTCTTGACTGGATAGATCCTTTCACCAGAAACAGGAGTCAATTTGTTTCGGTGAATCATAGATCTGAAAATAGTCATTATAAATGTATTTCAAATACTCAAAGTTCCACTGTTGGAATACCTCAAGGATCAGTGTTGGGACCGCTATTATTTATATTATATTGTAATGATGTTGGGGTCGCGATTGCTGAGAAAACTTGCGTTATATATGCAGATGATACATCACTTCTAATTTCGGACAAAGACGACACAATTTTCAAAGAAAATTGTAACACGGTGTCGGTGTCGAATCATTTGGTTTCATGGTGTGCCGTCAACTCACTCCATTTCAACTCTCGAAAAACTGTATTAGTACGGTTTCGTCACAGGCAAAAAATCTTTTGAAATCTAGATGAATCCGATGAATGTTAATTTTTGGGAGTCACGATAGATAATTATCTGAACTGGAAGAGTAATTTTAATAAACTTATATCGAAACTAAGTTCTGCTTCGTATCTGATACGAAATCTCAAGCCGATATCAACCACTGAACAGTTAGTAAATGCTTACTATGAACATATGGAATCTAGAATCAGATATGGCATTTGTCTTTGGGAAAGCTCTTCATTGGCCCCAAATGTATTTTGAAATGTGTGTATTCATTCACACTAATAGGTCGATATGTAGTCGCATTTCATTTTACCATAATGTAAATACAAGAAAGTGCAAGCAATTGTACATAAATTCCATTAAATATAATGTAACCGCTAACTCACCTTCTTACTTGGGGTTAAAACAAACTGCCCGACTCATTGAAAACTACCGATAGAATTCAGGTTTTTGAAACATGATTTTTATACCATAGATGAATTTCTCAATATTCCGTAATTTTGTTCCTCTATCACATTAACTCAATGAAGCTGGAGTTGAATGAAGTTGATATGTTTACGTATGCATTTGACAATCTTTCAATAAATTGATGGATGTAGTTACTACGTGGTAGGAGAGAATGTTCATATAGGACGAAACTGCAGTAACGTTAGTTACAAATAAAAGTGGTAAAAAACATAGAAGTTGTTTATGTTTGATAATGTCCATATAGGACGAAACTGCAGTAACATTAGCTACAAATAAAAGTGGTAAAAACATAGAAATTTTCATTTCTCATTTCATGACAATCTTCCATGTATGTTTGGTTTAATTTAACTCTAAGTATTATTGTTTGTACATTCCAAAATGATACTTGACCTATCCTATAACTTTGTAAGTTCTAGAGGATTAATTAAATGATTGATTTGATATTCTTGAATAAATTGATGGATGTAGCCGTTACTACGTCGCAGTAAAATATTATGAAGAAAAAAGAATTGAAATTTTTAACACTTTTATTGAAGTATATTCTAAAATATTGGGGGGGCTTTAACATCTTGAGCGATCGTCAATATGTCTTCCGGAATCAAAGATCAACCTTCTTTCATATATCACGCATGTTTGGAAACATGGAGAGTCAAGTGATGTTGCGCTTGATATTCTTGAGGCCTTTGATCATGTGTAGCATGAGGATTTGCTGACCAAATTTTGATGCTATGGTTTGTCGGATCATTTTTGTATATGGCTCTTCAGCTTCCTGAAAGAACGTTCCCTGCAAGTGGCCTTTGGTGGATATCTCTCGAATACTTTCACCATCAACGCTGATGTTCCCCAAGGATCCATATTGTCTCCAACCCTAAATATATTGCTTTGCTGACGACAACTATCATTCTTTTCGGATTCCGGGCAATCGATTGCGTATCGTAATAAGGATCTGCAGGTGATTTCGAATTGGAGTGAAGGTAACAGGTTCAATCCAATGCCACGAAAACCCAGGCATCGGTTTTCTCCGAGAAGAAAGATGTCTCCTAACCGGATATAATAATGTCAGGTCGAACAGTTCCGCTTTCTGCCTCTTTAAGTTTGTTGGGGATTGAAATGGACACCAATATGTCTTGGCACAATCATGTCGCTGGAGTTGCAAAGACTGCTTCTCAAAAGCTGAGAACACTGTTCCAAACAAGAAAACTGTACATACCTCTGCAACTTTTGATGCTTTATAAAGCTCAGAGCAGACCTTCTTTGGAGTATTGTTCTCATGTATGGAGCTTTGCCTCCAAACGTACCCTGAAGTTGCTGGATTCTATCCACAAAAAAAGTATCTGCCTGAAGGTTGACGCGAGTATCTCGTACAACCTTGATAGTCTGGAACATCGAAGAAAGGTTTGAGATTTGTCTCTCTTCTATAGATACTTTCACGGGAAGTGTTCAAGTGACTTAACACATTTGATTCCACCAAGAACGGTGCATATAAACTCAGTACACCTTCAACTACACTGTTGAAGAACTCTTTCATCTGGAAAACTGCGTTTCTGTAGAATAAACATCCTGTAAACGTTTTTTCAAATGCATTTGATCTTCAGCAATTCAAATCCAATGTGAATCGCTACTTTCGCACAGACACCGATCTGAAAGCGATTTGAGGATTTTCCTGTACGGCTTGTGTTTTTGTCATAAAAAATCGATTATTCTACTCAGTGAAGTTAATTTTATAAATAGTTGCAGTCTTGCCAGTTTTCAAATCGATATTTCAGTGATTTATGACTATCCTATCTGGAGAAATTTTCATCGCTAGACGAATGTGGAACGTAATGAATTTTCACCAGTAACATTGCATTTTCTGCAAAAAAACGTTTCGTCAGCATACTTCAATCTTCAATTTGTACGAAGGATGGAAATGGAAATGTGATAGTACTAATCGATACTTGATGAACATCTCTCATAACATATTGTGAGATTTCCATTTGACTTGTTCACAAAACCGCGACACGTGTTTCCCTATACATTAGCATATTCAAGCTTCACAATACATGTATTGTCAAGTGAAAATCGCACGTTGCAGTGTTTTTTTAATATGATAGGAATAAAAAATCCAGCTCAAAGTGCAAACAAGAGAGCAAACGATATTCCACGTCAATATTACATTTTTTTCATTTTGTTCATGAGGTTTATTATCCTTTTTGGACCAACAGATCTCGATTTCGTTTCGATTTCTAGGTGTATTTAAAAAAAATACCTTTGCAAGAATTCCACAGTTGAGGTTATGTTCACAGAGATACTTTGAATTCGAATTTGAAGTGAAGTTATGGAATGATGCCATTTTGAATACCTCAATAAAAGTAATGAATCCGTGTTGACTCATTAATTTTTTTTCGTACAACATGAAAAATTTGTATTGTTCTTCATTACCTGAAACAGTTAAGAGATTACTAATAGTGAGTCTATGAAAAATGTGTATAACATAAAATGTTCAGTGTTACAGATTCGAACTTATATTAATAAGTGAGTTAATTAGAAATGAATCATTACCAAAGACGGGAAAGAAATGAAAAAAGGGTATGGAATTGAAAAGCAAATGAGAATGCTAAATTATAAACGAAACAATTTATTGTGACCAGAAAAGAAAATAACTCAATTATTGGGTTCAACAATGATTGCTCTGATTTCTATATCCAATGGATAAAAATATGTATTTCATCAGTTCCGACTTTCATTGTCTAATCTAACATAAATTGATTTGAAAACCCTGAAAATTGAATTAGAAAATCAATAAGATTAACCGAAAATAACAATTTTATTAAACAAAAAACTGAAATTACAATGAATTAACATACAACCTACAACCAAACAAATAAAATTGAGATATTAAATTAAGCTGAAAAATAAAGATTAAAAATTATTATTAACAAAAATGAAAACAAATTGAGAACATTTAAAAGATTTCAAACCAAGTTATGTCACGACGTTTTGATTGTTAGTATCCACAATCGTCTTCGGGTGATAACTGATGAAATACACCACGAAACATTGTCAACTAAAGAGTGATTACATTTACTTTTCAGATTTTTCTAGAACTGACGCATGCTGCTCCATTCGTGATTCCTTAACAAGGATTGGATTGAAAATTCCTGTAGAAGTATCGTGAACGATCAGTATTCGTCAGTTAGGTTGTTTGTTAAAATTATCTTACCGTTTTCTTCCAACAATGACTTAATTTTGAGAAAAAATAATCCAGTAAGTAAGTAGACACTGAGATTGGTCAAAAATACCATTCACCAAGCTCAATATTAACGTCGTGCTTTCAAACATTACGAAACCCTTCGACCAAGTAGAAAACGGAGTCTGAATTTCGATTTTTTTCTGGTACTAGTCTGAACAGAAGAATAAACGAATTGAACTAGAATCGTGGTATTTTGTATGAAATATTCAAATGAATCTCAACCAACTTAAAAGGCAATTGCTTTGAAGTTCATGTCAAAAACTTGACACTGGATTCGTTCTTGATTGATCGAAAGCAATCTCGAATGGTAGATTGAATACCTATTCTCTTATCAAACAGCACTGAAAATAAGATTTTTTGTATAATATGATGTTCAAGTTTGTCATCATATATACATTAAGTATCTGAGGACAAACCTCTCCTATCCGCCTCAGACTACGTACAGAATGAGTTTCCTGGGATGTTGGTGACTGTTCAAGTTTGTCATCATATACACATTGAGCATCTTAGGAGAAACCTCTCCTATCCGCCTCAGACTACGTACAGAATGAGTTTCCTGGGATGTTGGTGACTGCTCCATGGTTCGTGAAAAAAATTTGTATCCGAAACGATTTGAAGTTGTCTCTCATTCAGCAGTCCATTCAAACAAAAAAAAGGTTGATTATCGAAAAGACAGAAAGTCACGGTAACCCGTTAGATATAAATGCTACACATTATACTGTATTCGACCTCTCCTGATTTTTAAGGCATCACTACTTGAAACAGTGAGGTGTACACAAAATTGATATTATTGGTGAAGAGTTTCTTATACTCGTAATACACTACTAAAGCCTTCAGTTAGTTTTTGAATTATTTGTTTTTCTGATGGTTCCATCTCCAATGTGTTAACTTCTGGGGACGAAGTCAAAAATATATCTGTTAGAGTCTTTGGTTAAGAATCCGTATTGACTAGCTCATGATCTAGTTGAGGTGTTTATTCAATCAACTATTCCACATAGACTATGGCAAAACATTAATCCCATCATTCGTAACATTGTTTCTGTAAAAATTGACAAATTCTAATGGATATTCCACGTTTCAATGTACACCCTATCAACTTGTTCGCTCCAACGGAAACTGATATTTCCATAACCTCCTATGGAAAATTGATATAATTCAATTCAAATTCGATTTCCCCAAAAAGTCAAATTGACCCTAACCGTGATGTACATTTTCAATTTTGCGCCCGCTTGATGTTCAACATAACAGAATAACTTTTCCATATAGGCGAGGATGGAAATATACATCATAATATTACGCGATAATAATAATTCAAAGCGATAAAGTATATTGAAAAAGTTTCCCGTCGGTTTTTTATCAACACATTCGAGCTCTCGCTTCGCTATTGTTATTTTTAACCAGCACATAATCGCTATTTATGGTATGATATATCGCTGTTTTCAATTTTCAAATTGCTCTTTCTGAATACCCCCATTCATGATGATCGAAAACTTTCACAGACTGCTCACCAAAAACATGTGAGTTCATTTTGAAAAAATTGTGTTGATGCGTGTTGTTAAACACAAAAAATCAAAGATTAAAGAGCTCCTATACTTACAATTTTGAATATATTGATAATACTGTATTGATTTTGGTTTGGTTCACTTTCCTCACGACAGCAATTTCTCTTACTTGCGAATTAATAAAACAAACAGACTTAGTAATAATAATACTATGGAACTCATTCACATCGAATGAACACACAGAATTACAAATTCACTGACGCCAACTTGGGAAAAAAAGGATAACAACGGCTTAAAAAGTATCACACAGATTTTTTGTTCAAACGATCTTTCAAGAAAAATTAAATTCAAAACATATTTGAAAACGTATTTTTACATTGATTCATAGAATTGTCATGAAAAGTCGTTTGATGCCCTCTATAGTTTGATTGATAAACTTGGTGATTGAATATGTCAGACTAAAAGTAAACAATGATGCATTTTGAATTGAAAGATATTCATAAAATTTCATAATACACTAAAAAGTGACAAAAGTTAAGACAAGTTCAACAGAAGCAGGGTTTGTAATGTGTATATTCGAATTTTATTGTCACTTGAGTATATAATTTTTATCAAATCCTGTTTGGTATAAAAAAAATATTTGTACATCGTCATTTCCAAAGTATGCACCATACGGGAAACTTATTTATTAAGGGTTTTTCTACAAAAAGTTATTCTTGATAAAAGTTTGTGCATCCCTTAAAACTAAACATGCACCAACAAAAAACAGTACAACACACGTAATATACGTGGAGCCTTCAAATATTTGATTTTGAGACAGGAGTAAAGTATTCTTGTTTTTAAAAATCTTGGAAAGTTGTTCAGAATTGAAGAGTTTATATTGCAAAGTTATTTTTATTTTTTGTTAAAACCGAAAATTACTCAAAAGTATACAGTACTGTAGCAGGAACTTGATATTCAATAATATCAAATCACAAATAATCAAAATGAAATGGGTATTTTGAAAAAAACTGGAGATTATTTTGGAGAATTATTTCGGACAAGAAATTCTCCAAAATCAAAAACTATTTTACTTTTGAAAAAAATTTACTGCTACAATAATTACATCAAGCAAAAAATATCACAAAAATTTAGGGTATCTCAGTTTGAATTTAGGGGATTTCAAAATAGGCTCAGAGAAAAATTTGCTAACCAGTTGAAATTACTGTAAAGGATATACACCAATTAAATAAATGAATAATGCGATCTCATGAAAGGTAAAATATCTTGGGAGTAACTCAAAATATAGTTATAAAAATACAGACACAATGAACCAAAGCAGAATGAATGATCCACTCAAGTAAATAACATTGGATATATCTTCCATTCAGTTCAGAAAAAACTATATTCATCTTATATTCCATTTATGGTGTACAGTTTGGAACCTTTGGTGTAGTAATGAATATTACCGGAGTTTCCTCCCAACACCAAATCGTTATTTTTACACTTCGACACTGTAAACTTCGCCTAACTAAAGCTATTTACGCTATACAGGTATATCATATAGGTAAACTATGCAGGAATACCACCCATACAAGTATACCACCCTAAATTAATTCTACAATAAGCCTTTATATTAATTTACAATATATCCTTATGTATGTTCACATGTTACAGCTATATATAGAACAATTTTCAGCTATATAAAATTAGTTGCACAATATTGCCTATCTAAATATATTTACAATGTGTCTTTTTGTAGTAACTAATCTTAATGAACTGAAGTCTATGGGATGGTTTTGTTGCAAAATATGATGGGCGGCTGCTGATTTTTCAGGCCTTCCATATTTTCAGTGTGCTATGTGTTCCTTATATCTCACTTCAAGAGATATTTTTGTCTGTCCATAATATTTGGCATCGCAGTCCTTACATTCAGTTTCGTAAATTCCAGACTTTTCCGAATTCTCAACGTTGTCTTTTGAACTTCCCAAAAGGCTCTGAAGTGTATCACTTGTTTGAAAAACCACCTTCATACCTAGTTCCTTGAAAATATTTTCAAAATTCTTAGTATATTGGTGGTATATTGGATGTATTTATCTTGGATTTTGTCCTTTTTAAAAGTCGATATTTCGTTCATTCTTAACCTAAACTTCTTCTTCCTAATTATGTCATCTACAATACCCCTCGGGAAACCGTTAGTGGTGCTATTTCCTGTATTGTACGTTTTTCTTTTGTGAAGCTATCATTTGTTAAAGGGAAAGTAGAAAGACGATGCACCAAAAAATTCAACCCAGCACGTTTGTGCTGTCCACAGTGAAGTGAACTGTTAGGAATATACCTGTACGTGCTTGT
>WOGN01004852.1:0-13435 GCA_015342105.1 Leptinotarsa texana | reverse complement strand
AAAATTCTTTCGAAACAAATACTTCTATATGAACACTGAATTATACAGAAGATACTTTTCTCTACTCAGTTTGTAGAATAAAAATCAAATATAATTCACATGAGTTCTACTTTAAATGAATGGTAAAAAATTGCACTTACATGGAACACTGTCATCTTCACCGGTATACATCGATGTTTCGCCTTAAGACACTTCCCCCAAGGCTCTTCAGTACCGAATTGGATAACATTATAGAAAATACACACACTCCATTCTTGAATTACGATTTTTGATGTCACGGAATAAGCTTAATCTGCTTATCTCATCGATGACATCATAATGACATTCATTCACCAAGATTTCTCTTGGTTGGGATAAAATCAAATAGGTGAATGAATGTCATTACAATGTCGTCGATGACATAAGCAGATCAACCTTATTCCGTGACATTAAAAATCGTAATTCATAAATGAAGTGTATGTATTTTCTATAATGTTATCCAATTTGGTACTGAAGAGCCTTAGGGCGAGTGTCTTAAGGCGAAACATCAATGTATACCAGTGAGGATGACAGTGTTCTATGTAAGTGCAATTTGTTACCATTCATTCATAGTAGAACTCTTGTGAATGATATTTGATTTTTATCCCACAACGAATGTTTGAAATACAAACTGAGTAGAGAAAAGTACCTTTGGTATAATTCAGCGTTCATATAAAAGAATTTGTTTCGAAAGATTTTTTTTCTTTCGTGTAATTCAATGTTTATATGAAAGAAGTTGTTTCTGAAAGACTTTCTTTCAGTTTGTATTTGAAAGTCACTTCTTTGCATGATTTACACATTCATGAATAGAGTTATCTATTTTCAAATTGATTACTTAATTTTTTTAGAAGATTCCGTCTTCTTTTTTTTGTATCAAGATGGAGTAGTAGAAAGCCAAAAACTTCCCTTCCCAAAAATCGACATTATATTCCAGGGTTGTGAAGCATTTGCCAGGAGCTTCAAAATGAAGTATTCATGCATTAATTCCATTATTCCAAATTTGAATTTTTTGAGTTAACCCGTTCAAAAAATAAAATGGGGGTTGGGATTAGATAAAATTAGGATTAGATAAAATGGGGATTAGGGATAGATTAGAGTACTGTATACAAGACACGATATTATTGTCCCTATAGTTAATTGGCTCGATGATAGTTTGCTGACAATAAATATTGATAAAACGTCTTACATTTCATGTCGTAGTAACAGTCATGATTTTTCCAATGCACAAAATATTAATATTCATTCAGCTTGTATGGAAAAATCCAGTTCAGAAAAATATTTCCGAATACACATTGACCATAATCTTAATCGGAAAATACATATTTACTATTTTTGTAAAAGACTCAGAGCCCTTTTGTATTTTTGTATGTTTCTCTAACACTTAAAAATATACTGAGTATCAATGATTTGCGCAGTATATATTTTTCGTTAGTTATGTCTCTCTTAGTGTATGGAAGTCTAAGATGGGGTGGGATCTGTAGTACAACTGTACAGCTCATGGTACTAGAGTAACGATTTGTCAAAATTACCCATAATTTAAATTTTCGTTCCACACTGGCAAAAATATTTCAATATTGTGCCAGTGTGAAGTGATACGTTTGAGATATCTTTATTTTAAACAATTAATAATATTTATATTTCACACCAGAAATGGGTTAAAAGATCATCAACGTGGATATGCAACCCAACTAATAGGGAGTAACTTAGATATATCGAAAATGAACAGAGAGGTATTCGGCAAAGATTAATTACGTATATTGGACCCAAATTATTCAATCTTCCTCCAGAACATATACAAACTGAATATGTGTTTGAGTTATTCAAAATTTCAATAATCAAATAGCTCAAAAATGAAAATATAACATCACCATGAACAAATTTTACTAAATTAATGTCTCAATATTTATAACAGAAAATTTGATGTCGTTCGTTTGAATGAGGAAATCAGCAACAAGTGATATCAGTTAAAACAAAATAAATGAATAAATTGTTCAAAATGACCTCCATCTAGTTCCATACAATAACAGTCCACTCTCGAAAACATTCCGTACATTATTCAAGATGTTCGGAGTCAGCAATAGGCATTCCAAAACAATTCTCCGTCGCAGGTCTTCTAGATTTGTAGGTTTAGTAGAATATCCTTTCGACTTTATGTGTCCCCACAGAAAAAAGTCCATCGGTGTGAGTTCAGGTGATTTAGCTGACTACTCCAATGGATACCTTCTGTCGATCCAACGCATTGGAGAACGTTCGTCTAAAAATTGTCTCACCCGAACATCCAAATGGTTCAACAATATGATTACCAAGAATGCCAGCCGAACTATTCAAATTTTGTGGAGTTTGTGAATGTGTTTCTACCACCAAATGAGGTTTGGATTATTGGTCAATTTCTCGCTGAACACCAAACAAATCTGATGTCGACGATCAGGATCATATTCGTTTTATTCCTAAATTAGCCTTATTTTGAAAGATGGAATTTGTAGGCTTTCAATCCGAAAAAAAAGTTGATACTCCAGACGCTCTAGCTATTTGTCTGGCAGATTTTCGATTATTCATTTGTACATATCCTAAATTTGCAACTTCAACTGCATCATTTCCGATAATACGAGATACTTTATGTTTTCTGTTGTAAACAGAACCTGAAGTTCGAAATTAATCCATTTACTGTTTAACGTTTTCATGCCTCACGTTGTGGTCTGGATGATTCGTATTATGGTGAAGTCAAAGTTAGAGATCATTGTCATGTTACAGGAAAGAAAAGATCATATGCCGACCATTCCAAATTTAATTTGAATTCCAAAATCCCTAATTTTGTACCTATTATTTTCCACAATTTGAGTGGTTATGATTGCCATTTATTTATAAAAGAATTGTATAGGAATGAAGAGAAAGTTGCAACAATTTCTATTCATTCTTCAGTAGAATAAACCATGTTGGAACACAGTGAACAAGGATGAATGAATAATAATTCATTGATATTTTGTTGAATTAAATAAAATTCCACTATATATGAAAAAACCTGTATCTGTCGCATTTCCGAGCACAAGAAACACACAGCGAGGGAAAACCAGCAAATCAGGAATGAGTATGTGTGGACCCATCAACGTAACATCCAGTGGTCAGAAGCTGAGATCTTACATTAATAAAGACACTGGTTTAGGAGGAAATTCAAAGAAGCCGTATACATGTTGCACAACAATGTGATCAGTCAAGCTAGCGTAGAGGTACGCTACATATAGCCTACATGTTTGGTTTTATTGCAATAATATTTCTGAAAATTTGGTGGCTACTAGTATTGAATTTCAGTATAAATACATTATATTAGAAAATTCATTCATTTTATTGGAAGAAAATATAAATCAGACAGGGCAGGTACGCCTCTGGAATGTTCAGCAACCCTAAAGTAACTTGATCGGTTGTCAAGCCAACTGCGCACGATTTTCAGTGAACAATTGTCGTGACTGGATATTTATTATTTTATGATTATCTAGAGAGGACCCGAGCATTTAGAACTTAATCTCTACAAAAGGTCTATTATTACTGTCACTTGATAAGAATCTAAGCCATTCGTGTGACTTGCTACTGAAATAAAAAACAGTCATTAGGGAAAATTGTTATTTAATAGAAAATCTTTCGCTGGAACTGCTGATAAGGGGTGTTTTTATCTTCAGAATAATTTATGAGAGTGACCCTGATCTTGGTGAATTGAAAACTGCGAAAAAGTGGGAAGGAAAAACTTTAAAATGAAAACTTGAAAAATACAAATTTCTTGATACTTTTCTAATTAACATGAAACGGTTTTATTGAAATCATTCACCAATATCAGTAGCGCTTGATTTAATGTATAAAATATCAAAATGAGACATTTCAATCATTGAATTATTCTCAAATGTTTGACTATATTCAAAGAACTTGGTTACTGAATCTATAAGGGCTAATGAAGCAGCTTCCAAAAAAATTAACTGAAAGACATGGAACGTACGTGAAATTTGATAAAGATAATGATAATATAATAATAATAATATGTATTTATTCACATCCTCAAGAATGTTTACAGTAAATATACATGTACATATAAAAATGAACAGTGAACAAATTTGAGCATTCATACAATGATTCCGATGTGTAGCATATTTATGGTGATAAGTAGTTAATCCTTTTTTGTTTTTATGCTGTACAGCAGTGATACAATTTGTATTTATATACAATGTATACATACAATTTGTATTTCAATAATAATGATAATATAGGTTTATGTAATGAAACATTCACTTTGCAGTCAATAAACGAATCTGATTTCAATGAAGCACTGAGAAAATTGAAACCTGAAAAATCATCAGGTACCGCATATATTCTGAAAGGGTGCGGTGAATTTTTGAGAGCCCCTTTGATACACATTTTCAATTTAATTATCGAATCTAATGCATTTCCGACTATGTTGAAAATGTCCATAACAATACCTTCACATAAATCTGGCAATAAAATGGTTGTTGAGAACTATAGTGCGCACCAGCAAAATTATTTGAACACATTATTTTCAATAACCTCAGCAGTTTCACCAGTAAATATATAGTACCACAACAGCATGGCTTCATGAGTCAAAAATCAATTACTTCAAATTTATTACTATTCAGTAATGAATCTTTCAACACTATAAAAAATATATCACAATTGGACACTGTGTTCACAGATTTCTATAAAGCATTTGAACAGATTCATCAAGAAGTACTCTTGTAAAAGATAAGCAGATATGGATTGTCAAGCAATTTCTTTGAATTGTTTAAAAATTATCTACAAGAACGAAAATTCATTGTCAGATACGACGGTAATACATCTGAGAAATTTTTGGCCAATTCAGGTGTTTCTCAAGTTTCGAATTTAGGACCATTTCTATTCATACTCTTCATAAACGATTTACCCTCTCATCTTCAATTCTCAGATTGCTTACTTTTTGCTGACGATTTGAAGTTATTCAAACAAGTAAAAACAGTTCGGGATTGTATGAGGCTACAGAAGGATATTGATTCTATTATGGAATGGAGTTAGAAGTGGCGCATTTGCTTTTTCAGCTGCAGGAATAACTCGTCTGAAAGAACCAATTACTTTTGCGTATCAAATGAATGGAGAGGTCCTAGAAAAAAAAAACAAAAGTGAAAGATCTTGAACTGACAATTCTCATTTTCTAGTCATATCAAAAAAAGTGTAAAATCTGCCAATAGAATTCTGGGTTTTGTGATCAGGAGGGCATCATGCTTTTCGAATATACATACGATTAAGCTACTATATTATTCTTTAGTAAGGCCTAAACTAGAATTCATTTCTATTATTTGGTCTGGGTAATATCAAAAGTATCTATATGAATTGGAAATGGTACAGCATAAATAACTTTGCTTGAACTGTATGATATTTCTGCACAAAATAATAAATAATAAAATTTACTCTTCAGAAATTCTTAATGATTCCTCTTCGTACACGTTCTACCCTCATGTTCAATATATCAAGAATAGGGAATTCAGCAAGGGCACCACTGGTTAACATTCTCAAAGTAGATAATAATTTTAACATTTTGATTGATTTAGACTGGACCTCACCCCCAGCACACAAGTATTTGACACTGATTTTCCACATGTCCACAATTTTGAACTCAGTTCATCTCCTACAATTCTGTGCATTGACTAATAGGTAGTAAGTATAATATAGTCTCTATTTTTATGTGAATATTTGTAATTCACATCTTATTTATCCACGTAATTAGGCTGAAATAGCCTATTTGGGTAATAAATAAATGAATAAATATCAGAAATGTGGCTGCTCATAGTTTTGAGGTTCAACTCATCTGGCGAACTACGTTTATGTCGGATAAACTTCCTGAGAACTTTTTTTAATGGATTCAACCTTTAGCGATTCAAATGCAATGCATTTCACTAATTTCGCACAGGAACCGCTCTGAGAGCACCTTAATGTTTTTTATTCAAAAAAAAGACATCATTCAAGTCATATAATGAAACAATCGCTATAGATACATTGCTTCGATTATCACTCACACAATAATCAAACAAACACCTCATTTTTAAAAATAAAACAAACAAACAATGAAAAACTTGAGATATAGATTACACAATTGCAACCACTACATCTTCCACAAACATCTATATATTGTAGTAATAGGTATTTGTGTATCTGTGCTCTGAGCAAACCTGAGATCCAAGTTTCAACTTCATTTTTGAGCATATAATTGTCAACGATAATTTCAATATCTGCTTGAATATAATTATACAACAGAGGAGCTAAGTGAATATAACACTTTTGTAAAGTATTTTTCTGAGGTATTTTGCGGCAAGTTGCATAATGGGATTCAATTTTTTCAAGTTCATGTTTATTTTTCTCTTGCCTTTTAACAGTTTTGAGGAAGTAAAATTTCCTCTTGTCTAGAACAATTCCAACAGTTCATTGTAACAATTAGTATAAAAATTAAACACAACAACAAATATTAATTAATGCTCCAGGCGACTTCATTGATTCCAGTGGCGCATTTGCTTTTTCAGCTGCAGGAAAACCCGAAAAAACCTGCATTACCACATCATCTGAAGATCTTGATAGCCAATGTCCTCTCTCTCATAGAATAAAATGTAGGGTCTCCAGAGGCTCCAATAGATTCGATACATCGCCACGACTATCGTCAAACTTATTATTAAAGATGAAGAAATGAAAGCAGGGATCATTTCAGAAAAAATATTCAAAAAACATCCACCTTAATTCTCCACATATTTCCAAGCCACCAGTTTGAAAAAATTATTCCTTCGTTTGTGAATCCTTCATACACGTTTCTTGCAAACGACTAAAAAGTTGAGGACGAAAATTCAGAATCAAATCAGTATGTTATGATATTACGTAATTCCATTACTAGGAAGAAACATGATTCCAATATAGGTTATATATTTCGTGATTTCGTCTCAGGTTATGGGAATTGAGCTCATGTAAGAAAAGAAATTTTTATCTGGCATATTCTCTTTCAAATGCTCCATTACTTACTGTGGAAAGCCCTAGTCATTTTATTTCAGAGCATAACCTCTCCCGGGAATATATGGATTTTATATGAGCAATAAATATACACATTCTGAATAGCATAATATGATCATTTCGGTTATAGGCGATGAAATGTTTTGCAGCATGAATTCGGAATCTTGATGGACTAATCCATCTGGGATAAAGTGCCAACTAAAATTTCAAAGCACTCAAACTGGAATGCATTATTGTGAAACGTTTTTATTGAATATAACCGATTCAAAATAAAAAAATAAACTGTATAATGGGAAGAATCAAATAGCTCACTACATCACGAATAAATTTCAACGAATTTTTATTCATATTGATCTGTTCGCTGAACTATCACCAATCAGAACATTGGGGAGTCAAATTAGAAACAGAGGTAGGGGACACCGGGGCTACAATTGACAAAAAATATATTTTTAGTTGTAGCTAAGGAATAACTCAACATTTAGACTTGATTTTTGAGATACATGATGCTAAAATCATTTAGGTATTACGTAATGATCTCAAAACAAATTTAATAGTAACGATGCCGTAGATAGAACGGTTTCTCCAAAATATGGTGGTTGGTGGTTGTTAATTTCTACCTCAGGTTTGGTGCTGGAATTAACAGGTAACTATTAACAAAAGGGGTAAAAATTAACACAGGTTATGCTGACTAATATAATGAAAAATAAATATATTCGGGACATATTATTAATGAACGTGTAATTAAAACAGCCTTGCAAGAAACTCGTATTCTTATAAACACAAAATCACAAAATAATATGTGATTTTGTTATGAACGAAATCTCAGAATACGTTCAAATATTTCAGTGTAACAAAGTAAAATCTCCCTAAAATAACTATTTATCAGTCTTGAACAGAAAATATTTCTTATATTTAACCTTAATCAGACGTATTATCTAAACAACATCATAGGATGTGTTAGAAAATGGCACATTTTTGATTTTGAAAGCTAGGTAATGAGTCTTCAATCAACATCTTTGAGCTCAATTATTATCATCGTTAGACTTGAACAATGTATATAAAATGTAGTTTAATACAAAATCAACGAAAAATATCAATAATTAGAAACTATTTCAAATAACTACGAACTGAAAGAGTATCTATTCGTATTCATCATCTGAATTACAAGTCAAACACCTTTGATACATCCTGCTTGCGCCCAGTCCTTACAAGAGATATATTCGATCCATTCACCACCTGATGTATCTTCATTACAGGAGGCACCGCAAATGATACAAAAATTGTCAACATCCTCGTTGGAGATATTACTTTCATTTAATATCCTTATCTTCACTTTTCCTACTTTTTCGTCTTCATTTACATTTTCTTTAGCTTTTCCTTTACATTTTCCCTTATCTTTTTTGTTTTCTTTATTCTAGTGTTTTGATATAATTTTCCTCTTTTTCTTGTCTCTAATATAATGTTCTTCTTCTAGAGCATTTTTTCCGGAGTGTCGGCAAGAATAGTAGACTTTTTAGCGCGTTTTCTATTTGACCTAATTCATGATGGAGCTTTTGGTAAAGCATCTGTAAAATCACTAGCTCCTTTACGTATGCCTGAGGGTCCAGCTATTGTTTTACAAGAAATTTGCGTTATTACATCAATCACGCTAATATCTAAATTTGTTACTTCGTTCAAAACTTTAGGATCTTCAATATTAACGTCGTCGTTATCAACAGTTGGTTCAGGGACCAGTGACTGGTTTTGATCGCTGGAGTCTGGGCGGTTCGTGACAAAAGATGGCACAAAATCATATTCTTGAAAAATATCTTCGTTGCACGGCCAGACTTTTCGAAAGCGTTTATTATATTCGTAGGGTTTGAAGCCAACGGTAGTGCTTCTTTAATATTTCCAGGGAGGTCATATATAGACATTACTTTTCTAGGATTACTGGTAATCCAAGAAGTTTGTGCTCTGTTCATTTAATATTTGAATGGCCCATAAACCCCGACATCAAGAGGTTTCACAAAATTAAAAAAAGAAACGTAGTGGAGCTCAAATTTCTTTGTAACATCATCGTAATTTCTTTTCTTCTCAATAATCTCTAGCGTAGTCAGCTCGTAAACTTCTATCGATGTGGTGCCACGCGTAGTTGTCCATTTATAAGTTGTCATGCTGTCATTTCTAAAAAAAGAAACATATAAAATAATGATTCACAAACATCCAGCTACTCCGTTAATACTAGCCTCCACATCTAGGGTAGCTATACTATACTATACTATACTATGCTAAAGTATACTTTGGGTATTAAATAATACAATAAAATATCGGTCAATAGTAATGGCAAATAAGAAACTCAGAATTGTTAAGTATAAAATATGTTTTACAATAAAATAGACAATAAAAGAACAAAGTAGTGAAACAATAATGAATAAAGCACAAACAAATCATTTCACAAAGAAGTCATCAATATCGTTAAACTACATCAAAAAGTACATCTTCAATACCAAGATTAACAACTAACATTCTCTCTGTATATGTTATAATGATATACAATTATCAGGAATTATTTAGTGAACACTCTTTTACACTGTGAAAAGAAAAAGTTTGACGCAATTTTGTTATATAGATTCAAGTTCCAAAAATTCATTTTGAATAGTAAATGTTAAGTGGAATATCTTGGTAACAGATCCGTTTCAACTTCCTCTGAAGGAAAAAAAATATGGAACGATATCTTTTTTCATATCTTCCCGTTATGACCGGAACAATTTATTGAGTTGTCTAGTTGGATTCCCAAGAGATTTACAGATTCTCTAGTTCGTATATTATCATGACTGAAGACGATAATGATTCGAGTTTTCACACTTTTCAGTTCAAGCTCATTGTTAGTATACCACATTTCAGCTTCAATGTGATTGATAGTGGTATGGAGACTATCAATATTTTTTTTGTAATGAGGAATAGGTAGTATCATCCGCATATGACACCATATCATAAAAGTATAGGAAGAATTGGTCATTAATATATATGATTGAAAAGAGTGGCCCCAAGACAGACCCCTGTGGAACACCATGTGAATTTACCTGTATTTCCTATTTGCCGCTCGTTGTAGATACATATTTTTCCTACCAATGAAATATGAACGAATGAAAAAAACAAACAGGACCTCTTATACCATTACATTCCAGTTTTCCGAGGAGTAGGCCATGAGGGACACAAGCCAAAGCAGCTTTCATGAAGTCACACAAAATTGAAGCAGTATATTTACCTTCTCATAGACCGTCTCCTTTTCCGAGTATGTGTTGCAAACATTTTTTTTCATGTGCTGAAGCAGAAAATTCCGCACTGAAGTATAAATTCATAAAGTCATAATGATATTAATTTTTTTGTAGTTTTTGAATATTTCATTAAGGTCCCTTGAATTAATACCGTTTCACATTACCAGTTCACCTATAGAAGAGGTTTTTATTCGATCAATTCGGCTTATCAAAATCCATTTTGCAGAGTAGAGATAAACCTAATTCCGTTCTACCCCGACACCAACAGCTATTTCCATGCCAACCGGAGTGCAAATTAAATGGACTATGACTTGCAGTCGCATTCAATTTAATGCGGATTTTCGTTTTGTGGAATATATTGCCATTTATTCCAAAGGCAGGTAACGGTCTGACGGATATAAATTCATCGATAGTGTCACTCAAAGTATCACTTTTCTCTCTTAAAGTACAATGGAGCTATTAAAGAACAATTTGTGGTTTCACAATGCGTTGTATTCCCAGGAAACTGGATATTTCGAGAAATGGGAGAGATTTTTATCTCACATTTGTGGATTTAACAGAGTAACTTTTCAGAATTCATCTAATAATATATTCTTTTTGGAAAAAAATCTCCTTGACTGGACGGAAGAAAGAAATCAAGTCGAAAATAAACTGTTCACAAAGTTGTGCAGATCATGATTAGAAGATACAAACACGTGAATATTAAATTACTTGAAATGAAACGACTTTTGAAAAAGCTACTTTCGTATGAACATCGAATCACATGAAAAAACTTTTTCCTATTCATTTTGAACTTGGTGAACCATCAAGATAAATAAACTTCTGAAGAAGCCAGCCACTCGTGATGGCGAAACGTTAGAATACAGTTCCAAACCAAGATGGCCTTCAAATCCGAATGAAGATCGTGACAATCCAAATGTGTGTTATGAAATTGAAACAGGTATAAAAGAATAGCGATATATAATTTCACTCACATAGAACAACCATGTACTTTCCAATTTCGGAACAAATCTCCCATATTATCACCCTATCAGAACCCATTTCTTTCATAACATTACGATTTTATGTCTCTAGATGAGAAAAAACTACTCATGCCACATATTTTTTCACCGATGGATCTAAAGATGAACGGGGTAATGTTGGCATTGGAGTTTTTTTCATACATCCTAAACCCTCTTTTTTTCAATATGCTCAGCTGAAATAACAGCCATCCAAGAAGCAGTGCAGCAGACAATCCAAGATCCTCATAGTTGCAGACAAACCAGATCCTCATAATTTAATCCCAATAAAAATTACCCTGAAGGTAATGTGGGTTAAAATGTGATTGGCGGGTTTAGGTTTAATGTCAATTATTACCCCCAAAAATTCAGAAATAGGTCTTATATTATTAATGGTATGCTGTCAATGAAGCATCAAATGATATGAAGTTTGTTTCGGAAACATTAAATGACTGTGTACTGGAGGCGCACCAGTTGTTTTTATATCTGAGCTTATAATCTAGTGGAGATTTCATGAAGTTTCATTACGCTATGATATTATGGTATCATCGCCGAATAGGGTGTATTTTCCTTATATATCGATAGATGTTAAATCTTTATTGTATAACAAGAAAAGTATCAGTCCCACAATTGAACCTTGTGGTACACCTTTTTTTTCGCCTTGAGGGTGATGAGGTTTACACCTCTGGGAAATATAATTCTCGAACTATCCATGAGTAATTTCACGGATGCCGTAGTGATATATTTTTTGAACAGTCACAGAACACTGCTGCTGATTACTCTTTTTTTATTGATGTTTCCATGAACATCGCATAACAAAGAAAATATAGCATCGTCGGTGTTCTTTTGAAAGACTACCTGGCTATAGCTTATGATATTATTATTTGAAAAAGTTGTCAATTTCATTTTAACCAGTTTCTCTATTAGCTTGCTCAGAGTCGGAGGTTGGAACAAAAATTCGTAATGAGAACTAAATAAATAACATGCAGAAAGCTGCATGTTATTTCGAAAAAGAAACTTCCAGAAATATGCGTGAAGAGTTTTATATCAATAATTTTTCATATATTGGATTGTGTAGCGCTAGTCTAAAGAAACTTCTGTTCATGATCTACACATAAATGTAAAGAGTGTTTATTAACGTATTCTTTTTTATTCTTCCTTCCTGCAAAAGTTCCAAATTTTTTTATCATTCAAAAACATTAAATTCGATTCAACACCCATAACATTTTTAGTTGATATAGTTTGGCAGTTACAACTACTCTGTCAGAAAAATTCTACAGGAATAATTCAGCCCCACCGGAAACTTTTACTTCCATCGAAATGTCATATTTCAAGACAATGAAGTTCCACTTAATGACCCCTATTTCAAAGTGTCGGAAATGTGGGTGAGAATTCAGATCGATAACTAAGAAAATCGATAAGAACGTTTTCGAATGTCACGAACGGTGGTTCTCTTGACATCTCTTAAAGAGTTCCTTTCAACTTTATATAGAAAGGAATTTGCAAAGTAAGAAGAAACTGATGAATCATTCGACGTGCGGTTGTTGAAAGCATCTCTTCCATCATACAGGTTGTACGAGAGAGAAAGATATTTCTTTTCGGTATAATACTTATTTTTTCGTATATGCCAAATTCTTCTATACTAATAATGATAAATATTTATTATGAAGAAACTGGTAGCTACATTACAATTCAGATAACTATCAACATAGAAACCTCATATTAACCAGGTTGGTTGTATGAGTTGACATAGTTTTTGTTTTCAGAGACTGAGCCGAATACAAAGCAAAACAGAAAGAGAGAAAAACAAAATAATTAAGATAAAAATTATAGCATTTACCTGTTATGTCAGGTGATCAACAATATCATTATAGTAAATGAAAACAATTCATTTATCACTTCAGAATCTGTACTCAATAAAAAGATTTTGAAACTTTTGAGGAGACGGTAAGAATTTGTGGAGTGAATGTATATTTTGTACATCTCTGGAAGTAGATTAAAAACCTTGAGTGATATGTGTGTGAAACATCTCTGTCCCATTGATTTTTTTGTTTTGTTTATTTTGACATATTCGTTACACTTTGTTCATGGGTCATAGTTATGATCGATTTTTGGTAATGTTCGTCTAATTTTATAGAGATA
>WOGN01004850.1:0-13706 GCA_015342105.1 Leptinotarsa texana | reverse complement strand
ATAAAAGATTAGTTACCGTTTTTGCAGGCTTTGTTCAACCCATAGAAATCTACAGGGTGGTCGAGTGTACCAATTCAATCGAAATTAAACGACCTCAGGCATTTATTTTTATGATATTTAGTATGTTATAGAAATATCCCTAGACTTTTCCGATGTGTGTATATAGATTAGATATGTGAACTTAGGTTGGCTCAAATTGTGTTTCTGTGTATTTGTGTTTTTGAATTTTTTTCTTTTCTATTATTCTTTGAAGTACTGATTTATACCTGATTTTTTAACAAGTTTTGTCGATAAGATCGTATTTTCTTGGACGATAAAGTATATGTCAATCTTTCTATAATAACACGTGCAAATGCTAAAATTGTTTTATCTGTTCGGGCTTCACCTATTTTACGGTCGTCATAATCGTCCTACCCAGAAGACTAATAGCAACGTGGTGAATGAATTTAAGTGCACTGGTTCAGTAGAAGATCGACCACACTGTTTGGTAGTTTGTTGAAAATCTTAGCTCCGACATATCCTGGACTCTTTTCAAATTTTGGTATTTTATGTTGAACTACCCTCAATGCATTTGCAGTTCTCGTTGGATAATCATGGAAGGATGATTATCTCTTGAACAAATATATGTTATCTTTCATATAACTTATGGATGTATATACAAGAAAAAGTCAATAATTTGTTGTCAATAAATTTAGTCTTTCAGCTCTCCTCGGATTTCATACTGACCATAGGTCTCAGGATGCGTCTTTGACATAAGAAAATTCTTTCAGCGTTAGTGCAATCTCCCCATAAGATGACGTTGTATGAGAGGTGACAGTATACCAGTGAATAGTACATGTATATCAGTACAGTTTTGTCCTAAGTATAACAATAGATCCACAATTGTTTTTTTGTATGTGTTGAAGATAGTTGTCTTATGATATATATTGATCTGGGTGAAGTTCTAAGAATTTGGTGGATTATGAGTTCTGAATTTCGGCAAAAGAAGAACTAGGACTATTCGTCTGCGCTTAAATTGAATATATACAGTATTTCAATGTTTAATATCAAATTATTAGCATTGCAACAATTTTTGAAAGATCTTATGACTTCACTTACAGTATTTTCCAGTTCCTTCAGAGTCTGTGCACAGGCCACCACCAAAGAATCGTCTGCAAACATCATGACTTGTCCATTCGTGATATGATCGAGCATATTATTGACGAATATTAAGAAGAGTAGTGGTCCGAACACTGACCCCTGCGGAACCCCGATTTCCACGAAGTAGGTTCCACAACATCCATTTTTTATTTGTACATAAGCCTTTCTTGCAGTAAGATATGACTTCATTACTACATAATTTTTTTCATTCCATTTATTTCTAGTTTTTTCAGAATGAAATTTATTTGTAGACTGTAAATGCACACGAGATATCAACAGCAATGAAATTGCCTGCACCAATATTATAATGAATTCAATTGTTGCACTTTCCGTTGATCTCTCTGCGTGGAATCCATGTGGTCGAGCTGCATCAAATTCCAGAATTAGTTTCATTTCACTCGAAGTATCTTCTGCTACCTGCCGAATATCCATCATTTTTTTCTTCACCACTTCGAAAGTCTGATTCAGCGACAAATGACAATGAATCGAGTAACAGTTCCTTCAAAATGCGGAATCTATTTCAATAATCACTATTCGGTTGAATTACAACCACTGACACTACCCCATCCCTGGACTTCGAACCGATCTAACCGCAGAACTATAAATATACGCTTGCATCTGTTGTTGATATTCAACGCCATCCATCTTATTAAGATGTTTGAACATGTTACGGCTTCGGAACACGAATAGTTGAGAAGAAGAGGGCGATGGAGCATGGTCGCGCTTTAGGGTAGATAAGAGGAATGTTTTATTCAGTGTCTTTTGGGGTGTTGTAATCCTCCGTATCAATGAGATGAACAAATACAGGGTGACCCAGACGGTGACGTCCGAAAAGTATTTTCAGATAGGCAGTATCAAGAAACTTATCAGAATCACCCGCATATACTGTGTGGTCCACTAAGTGAGCAACAAATGGGAAACTTTTTTATTATCGATTTCTCAGAAAATTTAATTCCTGACAAATGTTGGTGCATGTTCCAAAACTATACCAAGTGTACCAGAAATGGCTTTGTGATAAACACCATACAGATTAGGCCAAAAATATAAAGTTCGTTCAAGAGTAAAGTACCCTTATTTAAAAAAATAGAGAAATATGTTGGAGAGAAAAGTTGCTTAGAATCAAAAGTTATGTTCAGATACGAAGTCATGGCCTGCAATTCGATTTTTTTTTCTTTTGGAAAATTTTTAATTACCCCCGTATGATAAATATTTTTACTATTTCGATTCAATATATATTTGAAGTAGCCACAATCAAATCAGTTTGGAGTAATTTTCATCAAGTTGAAGTGTATTTGGATTTATATTTTTAGGTGACCCTCAACTTCATGTTTGTTGCAACGATATTTAACAGAACTCTAGGATAAAACAAATACTCTTTTTAAGGAGGCAAATATAAGTAATAAAGTAAATATAATGTTCATATGAATAAACGGTGGAAGTCTATCACGGATAGCCATGAACAAAAAAGAACCAATAAGCCATAGTACAGAAAAATTCAGTAGGTAACTTAACAACTTAACAGGTGCTAACAATAAAAATTATCGAAGCGTCTTTCGATGCATCTATATAATTGTTCGCTCATGAATTCGTTTGATGTAGATCGCAACACATTAGCGGGAGTTCTGCAATGAACTCGTATTGAAGTTTCAAGCTCATCAACATTATTGAAGGGGCGATCTCTGTAGACTTTTTGTTTTAAGTATCCCCATAAGAAATAATCTAGAGGTGTAAGGCCTGGAGAACGAGGAGGCCATCGAGGATCGGTATTTCGTCCTAACCATTTATTACGAAATGTCCTATTCAGCCACCGATAAACATTTCTAGTAGAATGGGCAGGACATTCGTCATGTTGGAACCATAACTTTTGCCGTTCTTCTAATACAATATCATCCAAAAACTCTCCTATTTCAGTTTCCAAAAAGTTTAAGTACCTGTCACCATTGAAATTCTCGCGAGGAAAATCCGACATAGTATTTTATCATTTAATATACCACACTATACGTTTGTTTTCTGCTAGTATTGATTTTTGTTGTCAATAATAGAATTTGGGTTGACATCTGACCACCATCTGCAATTTTTTGATGATAGAACCCCATTTGTTGTAAAAGTAGATTCATCTCCAAACAGAGTACATCGATGAAAATCTCGTTGTTCTTCTATTTCACTCTTAGTCCACATGAAAAAATCATTTCTCAAATCATAGTTTCTTTCTTGAAATGTACAAATGAAAGTAGGTTTGTAAACATGGTACTTATGTTACGTTTCCCAGAGGATTTTTTATGCCGGTATAATCATTAATTTCTTGGGTGGACCTACTACTACTTGAAGTACTTCAAGCTGGTTTTCTTCTGTGCATACAGGTTTTGTATGCTCCGTTTTATGTTTATATTCTAGTGAACCGGTCGGGGGTTGGCGGTCGTCTATATGCAACACGCATTGGACGACCTCCAACGCTGGTACCTGGAATGGAAGATTCGAGTGAATCCAAACAAAAGCCAGGCGATAGATTTGGGGAGGCGTAACGTTTCTCCAGACACAAGAGTACATTGAAAAGTGCAATTTTGATGAGGAAAATGTACACATAGCCATTTTCCCGAAGATTATCGCATTTCTCAAAAAAGAAAATGATGGGTGGAGACAACATAAATCAGTAGTCATCAGTGAGCTGATCAACAAACTCATTAGGGAGGCGATTATTGAATTATATATAATGCTGATGCTGATTAATATAAAATTATGATCGAAGAGTATAAAAGTATCTATTCAATTCGCTTTATTTTCTGATGGTAATAATTATTAGGTTAACCGCTGCTTGTAGACGAAAAGAACTAACAAACATGTCGATTACTGGCTTCTAAAACATATATTGAGAAAACTTTCGTTCTGATTGGTCAAGAAAAACTGCTGTTGTTTGAGCAATATTTATATTTGTGGCCATCCCATAACATCTAACAGATTATTCATGAGTTACCAAAAAAAAAGTTCGATTCAACTTGTTGGTATTTACAGTTTTAGGAATCTTGGATTGAGAATCGCAGAATTTTCAAATTCACCAATCCTGAAAAGTATACAGGCCATAGCATTCGTCGAACTTCAGCGACGTTATATTTGATAATGGTGGAAACATCACAAATTTGAAGAGACACGGTGGCTGAAAATCAACCAGTGAAGGATATAAAGACAATTCACTCACAAATAAAATTGAAATTGCCAAGACCATTCAGAAATGATATGATGATAACAACCAATGTGGAACAGAAACTTCATCTCCTTGTTTTGACTTCAAAAAAAAGACATTTGAATATAAGAAACGAATTGATTCCCTCACTTGCAACCTTGAAAGTCTGTAATATTATGTTGGAGATTTGTCTCTCTTCTATAGATACTTGTGTTCAAGTGATATTTGATTCCACCAAGAGCTGTACATATCAGAAATACGCGATGGAATGAGGCTGCTCATCGTTTCGAAGTTCAACTCAGTACAACTTCACTGTTTAAAAACTCTTTCATTTGGTGGACTGCGTTTATGTGAAATAAACGTTTTCCAAATGGATTCAATCTCCAGAAATTCAAATCCAATGTGAATCGCTACTTTCGCAAGGGTACCGCTCTTAGATCACCTTAAAGATTTTTCAGTAGTTCTTGTGTTTTTTCCTTGAAAAAATATTAGCAGATGCTCAAATTTTTATTCGAATAATAATATAAATGTGAACCAGAATGAATTTTTTTGAATTTTTACAAATAGAAATAAGAATCAAATTGTTTGAAGGTGATTGACAGTGTTTCCTGATGAATTTCATTAGTTCGGACTTCCATTGTCTAATATTATATAAAATGATTTGAAATCCCTTGATAAATCAATACAAATGAAAAATTATAAAGAATAGCTGAATATAACAATCATACTAAGCAAAAAAACCTAAAATTACAGTGATATGAAATACAAGTCAAAAATAGAACAATTGAACACAAATTCAAAAATAAAAAATTAAGCGATTGCAAGCCAAGTTACTTCACGGTGTTTCGATTGTTAGTATCCACAATCAACTTCGGGTGATTACTGGACTTATTCCTCCAAAATATGATTATTTATAGGTATTTCGAGTACTTTTACTTATATTCTCTTTCTCTTTCCGTTTCACAGGTTTAGCGGGAGATGACTGTTTGGCGGGAGTTAGCCATTTTTCCCATGATTATGGATTTCTATATGTTGCATATCTCTACGATAGCTTGGCTGAATACATTGTTGGACAAAATATATGCGACTTCTTTGAATTTCCTCGTAAACCTGTGTTTCTCCCTGTGTATGATATCAGCTTGGGACCATTCGATGATATGTTGATGGATCCAAACATGTTCCGCTGTTCCTGATTTGCTGGTTTTCCATTGCTGTGTGTGTTTCTTGTGTTCGGCAATGCCAACTTTCAATAACCTCTTAGTTTCACCAATATAGGATTTTCCGCACTCCCAAGGTATCCGGTAAATGCATTTCTTGAAATCGCAGTATGTGTTTCCGAATCTGAAGCAGGTTCTGATGTTGTATTTGGATCCAATTCTTTTTATCCTTTCATATGATTCTTTGATGTGAGGAAGTGCAAGCACTGATTGTGACGGCTTCTCTTTCTTGCGAGGTTCCTGCTGTTTTTTCCACCATCGTTTTAGAGTAGCCATTTCGTTGAAGATCATTTTTGATGGAGTACTTCTTGATGATCCTTTTTGAAACCTTCCTTCGTATTACAGAGCTCAAAGCACTGTCTAATAGAGTCTTTATGATTTCTTTTTTAGTCGATTGATGGTTCAGATACTGTCCCAACACTAAGTCGGTCCTTTTCACCAATACGTCTAAGAATGTCAATTCTTTGTGGACTTCTTTCTCCATTGTGAAAGTGATGAGAGGGATTTACGGTGTTGATGTGTTTCTGGAAGGCATTTAGTTTAGTATTCCCATGGTTCCATATTATAAAGGTGTCGTCAACGTATCTCAACCAGACTCGGGGTTTTTAATTTTTTCATTTTTTGTTCAATTGTTTTATTTTTTACTTGTGTTTTGTTTCACTGTAAATTCATTTCAGGGTTTCTTCTCAATATAATTGTTATTTTCAGCTTTTTCTTCTATTTTGATTTTTATTGGTTCTTTTAGGGATTTCAAATCAATTTATATATCAGACAAGGAAAGTTCGAAGTAATGAAAAAAAAATCATTTTTCCAGAATTAGGCCAAATCGTTAAAAAAACAATATCTTTCGGACTTGTTACAAAAATCAATATCATATTCGAGTGCAACTGCTCTCGAGTTCTGTAAGTTGTACGGGACTATGAAAATTGTATTATGTCATTGTTGCTTACAAGGGTTTCTGTTTACGTTGAAGATAAAAATTAATGATTGTAGATCTCGAGATGGCTTCATGTCATTAGAAACAAGGGTACTTTTTATGGTGTTAGGAATCACACGTTTAAAAGAAAGACCCCGTTAGTCCTTAAGCTCGCACAAGTTTCTCAACCTCTGAGAGTTGTCGTTCGTATGGGGGTGATAGCTGATTAACGGAAAAACAGATTTTAAACAGATTTTTGAACAGACGGAATTTGAAAAATGCATTGGATTTTCTACTAATAATAATTGAGAGGGCATTAAAAGCACCTCGATAAAAAAAAGGTTCTGATGAAATGAAAGCAGATATGATCACATTCAACCACTAGACACTAGATATTAAAAAATTATTCTCAAGAAGCAATCAATCTCATGATTAATAATTACTAGCAACATTTAGTACATATTTTAAAATAGACTTCCTCTCAAACAGCATATATTCTAAACGATAAGTTGATGAAACAGGTGCATGAGAAGGTGTTCAGAGAGTTCAGAGAAAAATCGAACAGATCTTTCACAAAACAGGCGGAGGAGTTCAGTAAAATTTATTACATCACCACAAATTATAGCACCAGTGCATGTTACAATAAATGTAGCACCAATATTTTTAAATAACTTGAATGACCCAAAAAAGTATTCAAATTTCAAGATATTGAACTGACTGAAATACTGCGAAATATTGTAAATCACGGGTATCAGGAGATCAAGCAGGCTGAAAGCTCCAACCCTAAAATGAGAAATGTTTACACCCCAAACCACTGTCATAATCTCTGGTCTCTAGCTGTAATCGCAGTTTATTCCACAACTTCGGTCTATGTTCACAAAAAGTCTCAGACGAGGCCCATTGAAATGCAAAAATGTACATTATTGTTGAGATGCTTTCGTCGACACCGTTGAATAATGTTCTTCCAAATTAAATTTTCGGCACGACTGGAATTTTTTTTCAGAATATCATTTACTTTGCAATATGCTTATCCCTCATTTACAATTCAAATGACGTGAAGCTCCTTCGTATTGAAGACTATTTATTCATTATACCGTCGAGACACAAAAATTTTGCATCGCAAATTTGTTCTTTCGAGAGAGCGCGTCACTTTTAATAATTTCGATTTTCCACTTCGAGACATCCACCGTTTAATAAAATGAAAAATAATGACATTCCCTCTTTTTCCTTTTGATCCATTAACTTCAGAGAGGAGATGGGCCGGTCACGCTGTCAAAACACTTTCATTCCTTGAGTGTTTGCTGTTTCTCTGCTTCCGGAAATCTCGAAAGAATTTCCATTTAATTTTTAAATGAAAAATACAACAAGATATAGCTGAAACTCAATCGATCCACTATACTTCAATTATTTTGATGACAAAAGGCTACTTCACAAATTAATTATCCATCTCAAAAAAGGAAAGCTTTTTTAAAGCACGGCTTGTCATGGGATTCAGATCTGTACTTTTTAATCTACTGTATATCTGTATCTGTAGAGTGGGGAGGGTGAGTATAGGCCTGCAGCACTTAGGCAACATGAGACCCATTGTACATCCTTCCAAGGAGTTATACTCCTAGGCCATCGTCCATCCTGTCCTTTCCAGGCAGGTGAACAGGTCACTAGTAGACATCTCCTTTATATCGGCAGGTGTATGCCAAGACTCGCCAAACACACACTCTCTTATTGACGATAATTCCAGGCACTCGCACAAGACATGCCTGACAGTTTCAATTTTCTGTTCAAACATCCTGCTTAGAGGTGTGTCTACTAGCCCCATATTATGGAGGTCTTTCCTAAATTAACAGTGGCCAGTTAGAAATCCCACTGTTAAGCGTATATTTTTCCTGGTCATCGCCAGACATTTCTTCGGACCAGCTTCCAAGAGTCGCCCTGGGTGATGCTGGTAAGGTTGCATCCTTTGATATCATCCCATTTCTTCAGGGATTGAGCATGGGTGTAACATTTGGCTAGTTCCGCAATTATCGAAGTCATCAGGCCGTAGATGCAACTAAAATTCTTAGTCCAGTCGCTTTGTTGGCTGAAGTACCGGCAATGCGATTACCTTTACTGCTGTCGTGTCCTTTAACCCACCTCAGGATACTGTTATCATCTACCGAGGCTTTGGCTAAAGCTTGGTGGCACTCTATTACTAGCCCTAAGGTAACACGTTGTCTGTTCAAGGCTAATAGCGCTTGTCTGCTGTCAGTGCAGATCGTTATGTTTTTGCCAGAAATTCTTTTCCAGAGCCTTCTTTGGTTTTTCAGTCGTCTGTATATATGCGTATTGCATTTGTAGCATCTGACTCTGTGTTCTGTTTTACTTGTATTTTGTACAATTTATTAAACACAAACCTGAGTTCAATAGCATCACTGGTTGCCTGTAGCAGAGGTTGCGCAGTAAGTGCTTCTCGTCCTAGGCTCGGACTCAGTTGACCCATTCCTACTTTGAAGTTTACACCAGCCGTGCGCAATCGTAACATTGCCATTAACGCAACCTCCTTAACGTACAGATCCAGAAGGGTCAGACCTCTAATAGATTCCTTTGCCGTGGTTGGTGTTGTTCTCATGGCTCCTGTAATGTTTAAACAAGCCAGTGGCTGTATTTGATATAATTTTTGGATGGATGTTGCTTGTAGAACTTTCGGTTCCCATGCAATGGCTCCATACGTTAACATAGGTAGATTAGGATTGTTCTAGATCAAGATTGACCTAAAAAATAGATTAGGATTGTTCTAGATTAAGATTGACCTAAATAATAGTCCTCTCCTGAATCTATAATCCAGTTCCCAAAACCTACATTATATCAAAAGCTTTGTTTTGTATACAAAATATAGGTACCAAATTATTTATGATAAGATAGGCAACTTAGATATAAATTACTCAGATTTAAATGTAATCAATTAGTTTTGAAAATGGTGAATAGCCGAAACAAGTCACAATAAAGAAATGGTGTGTAAAATAGACAATAGTGTGTTTTTATAGTGTATCCTCAGTCAATTCAAATAGATTAAGTACGATGTCGAATTAATTTGTATCAGTTTGATTTTTGGAAATTGTATTTCTCCCTTTTTTTGAATAAAGGGGTATATAGAACCTCTATATAACAATATCTTTCTTTTCTGTGAGATATCATAAAACTACTAATTCAAAGCAAAAATGAATCTCCAGCCACAAACTCTGTTTTAAAATTTTTTAAGGACAAAACGCAAGTACTATAGTAAAACCTTTAATCGGATTTGACTCGCTGGAATTCAAATCCATCTCAAAAAACGTTATCAGGAAGTTATTCCACATAAACGCAGTTCTTCAAATGAGAGCCTTTTTGACCAGTGAAGTTCGAAGTGTAGTGAGTTGAAACCCAAAACGATGTATCGCTCTTAAACACCTCCCGTGAAAGTATCCATAAAAGAGAGACGAATCTCCAACCTTCTTTCGATGTTTTAGAGTATCAAGGTTACAAATGATGTTCGCGTTTGCAATCAGGCGGATGGCTCTTTTTTGGATAGAATCCAGCATCTTCAGGGTATGCTTAGGGATGGAGCTCCATACGTGAGAACAGTACTCCAGAGAAGGTCTTATCTGAGCTCTATAAGTATTGAAAGTTGCTGAAGTATGTACAGTTTTCTGATTCAGAACAGTGTTCCAAGCTTTTGAGAAGCAGCCTTTGCAATTCCAACGACGTGATTGTGCCAAGATATATTGGTGCCTAATTTAACCCCCAACAAATTTTCGAACAGAATACGAAATTGTTCGATCTGACATTGAATTGAACTTGAATTTACTCTCACCCCAATTCGAAATCACTTCTAGATCCTCATTGAGATATGCAAACTTCTGTTGCCGGTGAAGATGTGCCTCTGTAGCCGATGTTCTAGAATCCAAATGGAATGGCGAAAGTATGCTGTCGTCGGCAAAGCAATATATTGGATTCTTAGTTTTTTTTTTAATAAGTCGTCGATATACAACAAAAAAATGGGTTGGAGACGTTATGGATCCCTGAGAAACACAGCGTTGATGATAAAAGTCCATGGAATTAGCTCCTTCAACCATCTAATAAAGATGCTTGATAGAGAAAAGAATCACCGGTGTGCTGTCGTCAGCAAAGCAATATTTTGGATCCTTGTTTTGTCCAATAATTCGTTGATATACAATAACATACAATATGAATATATGTATTTCTGTAGGAATAGTTATCCTACTGTGTTGGATATATTGATAGATAATTTTGTGCTCTATACATTGATACTGTTATTGTTTTCAAATTTTAATTGTTTGCTTATTTTCTGCTCATTACTATATGATGTCATTGATAAATTTTCGACTGATTTTTTTCTACAAATTTGAATTGAACCATAGCACTGTCGAAACAGCCCAGAAATTAACCAGGTGATATTTCAGTAAATGAACATTATTAGTATCGTGAATTTGATTAAGATATGATTGTATTCTCTATTTTGAAAATTTTAGTAAAGTGCTAATATACCTTCGTTGAATAATGGATTCTACACAATTGCATATGCATATGCAAATCGGCAAATTTGTTATGACACTGTGTGATAGAGCGCAGGATGGGCTCAAATTAACAGAAACATGGTATAAAGAACACGCACTGTCGATCAATCTCAAGAAGACCGAGATGTTCCTTTTTACCAGGAAAAGAAGTTTATCGGGGTTAAAACCTCCCGAAATATTTGAAAGTAAAATGAATTTCTCTGTCTCAAGAGGTTAAATACCTTGGTACTATCCTCGACAGGAAGCTAAAATGCAACTCCCATCTACAGAGTAGAGTAAAAAGAGCATACGTGGCTTATGAGCAATGTCGAAGGACAGTGGGATGCGCAGGGGTCTTTCACCCCCTGTGGTCACCTGTTTCCAAAATCTACATTATATCAAAAGCTTTGTTTCGTTATGTTCATGGATATTACAGGCATACAAAATGTAGGAAACAAATTATTTATGATGGGATAGGCAACTTGGGTATACATTTCTCAGATTTAAATGTAATCAGTTAGTTTTAAAAATGGTGTAATAACCGAAACTAGTCACAATAAAGAAATAGCGTGGAAAATAGACAAAAGTGTGTTTTTTGTAGTATATCCTCAGAACATGAATTTTCACAAAATAAACAAGTCGTCATTCAAAGAAGTATTTGAATTGACACTGGTCTAGAATGGACGTGACTCAATTTCCTGTATCAGATGACTTTCACAATGATACTTTTCTATGATATTCGTATACAAAAAATCGAGAAGCAAAAACCGGACAATTCGAACAATTCGAAAGCGAATTAGATCCCTATTCGTGAAACTTTCAATTAATATGTTCAGTGATATTTGTATGACGGAGACACTATCCTATGCTACCAAATTGCGAGAAAATCTGCTAATAGATTGTCTTCTCCATACGATTCTACAGGAAAAGTTCTACATTGCTTCAGAGTCTGCGAAACTAATCAATTTCTGAAGAAACTATTAACTGACAAATGTTCATTTATAGAACACTTGAAACAGATTCATATAATGGAAATCTAAGAAAATGATGATTGGTTAGTGTTAGGTTAGGATGGGTGTTCAGGTTAGGTTCGTAAGGGATCGACAGCTAATTAACGGAAAAATATATTTTAAACAGATTTTTAAACAAACAGATTTTCAAACAAACAGATATTCATATTATATTCATTTGCAGTTGATTTGTAGAATTACTTCCTGTAAGAGAATGAGATCGGCGTTTCAGTTATACCTAAATGGTAAATCATAGCACTCTATGTGCCCTCCAGGACGTAGATACTTTTTTCTCTTTCTCAATGCATTTTCATCCAAAGCATATTTGTATCTGTGCATGAGTGTGAGAATCATTTATAATCTCATATTGGAGAATCAAATCAATTCATAAATCTGAACACAACTCATCTATTTTATTGATATCGATTTGCTATAGAAACACTCTACTTCGAATATATTGTTTTACACAGAAGTAACATCTGCTTTCTGCCACTCATTCGAACTCTTTTATGCCAAAACTCTTTCCATTACGGTCCATTACAGTTCCCAGCACAAAAATTGGACCTTCAAAAATGTGTTTTCGAAAAGTTGCACCGCAGCACGGCTAAATAACTCACTGTTTGTGAACTCTTGATATTGAAAAGTTTCATTTTAAAACTTCAGCGGAATCTCAAATAATCTTTATCTCCAGCTATTAGATTCCCTTCGGGAACTTTGAGCGACTCATAAATTGGTTGAGGCTTTCGCGGCCGAGGTTTTCAGTGTTACTACCTTCAGTCGGGTTTGAAGGCCGCCGTAGTGTGGAACTGCGTCCTGACGTTTCGATAGCACGAGTGGCTGGCTTCTTCAGAGCTTTATTCATCTTGATCATTCACCGATGATCAGCGGCGGCTCCTCAGAGGAAGCACGGGGGGCTTAGCCGCCCCATAAAATTTGAGGCTATTCATCTCAATAAATTGAAAGATATTGACAAATAATCATGATAATTTTTTTCTAAAAATGATTGGGTATCATTACTCCACCATTAATTTTTAATATAAATACATAATATGCCCGAAAAAACACTATCACTCACTACGTAATACGTACCATACTGTATCCTGCATCAACAAACTTCAAACGCACCGCCCATGAACGAATAACGAAGAAACCATTAATCCGAAATAATAAATGCCATACGGTGATATGTTGCAAGGGAGCCAAGCCTCCGACCGCTTTAAAATACACAAGCTCCGAGAGATCGATCCAGCCAGCGACATACGGCCCGCTTTGTAATTTTAGTTGCAGAAATTGTAGCGTTGGAGGAGGCTAGCCTCCAGTTGGTCTTCGTTAGTGTACGACTGCGTTTGTTTTTTATTTAATTATTCGTACGGGATGCCGTGACAGACCGGGTCTAAAAATTATTTCGGCAAATCGTTTTAGTGTATGTTTTTGTTTTTATTTTTATTTTGTAATTTGTTTTTTTAAGTTTTTGTTCGTCTTGGTTAAGAACGAATGTTATGTTTACTTTCAGTTTCTTTTTTTATTTTTTTCGTTCCTATCCAAAATTACAAAATACACCTTTCAATTCACCTTCCATAATGCGCGACCCTCATTATTGAACTTGAATGACCGCCGATTAAAATTAGTTTGCGGCTGCCTTGTGAATTCACTCAAACAAACCAGATTTAACCTTCCTTTCTACCCCATCCTTCCTTTCCTTACCTAGCAAGACAC